>SNQJ01S0020921.1:169552-201496 GCA_010110895.2 Picea sitchensis
GGTGTAACTCTTATACTATTGTTCATTTCTCATTGGATATAGTTGAATGGTTTAAGTATAAGTTGAAAAGGGTTTTAAATTGTACTTGATACTGATTCACCCCACTCTTAGTATCAACAAAAGAGAACTTCCTATCCCGAGGAGAAGGCTTAAAAGAAAATACATATATGTTAATCACAATGAAATCCCATCGATAAACCCAGCCAGATCGTGAATCTCGAGAATGTTACCACTCATAAAAATCTTACGAGTATAATTGGGCCTCTTAGGAAGGTTTGGTTCTTGCTATTGAGTTAAAGGGATCTCAGACCCCTCAACAGAATTTGCGCTAGAAGGAGGGTCGATGAATGAATGGATAGTAATATTTCTAATAATATTTCTGATAATATATCCTGCATAGCCTATAGATTCAAAACAACCCACATGCATGGCTAGTCATTCTCAAGACAACCCACATACAAAGAGTACTCCCGAGATGAGTAACTCACCTCAATACGAGGAAGAATAACACCTTTTCCCTTAAATACCTTACGTTCTTCCCCACGAGGAGTTGAATAAGCTCAGAATAATCACAAGAGCTTATGCCCAACAAATTGGAGCGTTACCTTTAGCTACTTTACTTCCTCGTAGAAGACAAGTAAGAAGACTAGTTGTTGACACCCCTGACCAGGTTTTTGTTCACACGGTAGAAGACTTGATAGATGTTTCTGTTACTGAGATTGAACAACCCCTTAATATGATACCCGAAACACCAGCTAGTAACTACTATGAACTTGACGATTTTGAATCCGACGATGAAGGGTCTAACTCGGATCGCTCAGCTTCTAAATTGGAATACATGGAGGATAATAACGATAATATTGAAGAAAGGGGAAATCAACGTCAAGATAATCATCCATGGTTGGCCAGAGATGCTCTGGAAATCCCAAGATGGGTGGATAACATACCCCAACATCCATTAAAAATACTCCTGAAATCTGACCCCGAAACCAGGGATGATTTTAAGGATGGAAATTTATTTTAAAATGTAGAAACCTTGGCGAATCTTACTAATACTTCATATGCCAACTATAAAATGTTTGGCGATATTTTTGTAAAAATATTCAAATTTCTAAGGATTTTATATAGTTTGTATAAAATTTTGGTGATTTTAAACATAAAATAATTTTATTCTATAGAATTTGGGCGAATCATCTTGAGAATAGTAAATCATTTTTGGGAAAAACCATGGAAAATTAGCCCATGAGCGAAATTTAGCCCCTAAAATCATCCTTGCCCGAAACCTCCGGATTGCCTGAGGACCATATCAAGAAGTTCATATTAGCTATAAGATTGATGAACATGCAACATGAAGATGTAGTGTGTAGGATTTTTTCCTTTACCTTTGGGAATTCATCCTCGACTTAGTATTTTAACCTGCCAGTTGGATCCATAACTAGCTGGAAGAAATTTCAAAAGGATTTCTTAGACAAATTTGCGGAAGAAACCACCACAGGAGATTTAATGGTTGAACTTTTCACCACCACTATGAGTCCAAAAGAGAAGGTTAAAGATTTCAACCAAAGGTTTACCACTATCCTGAACAAATTTCAACCCAAAGTTAAACCTACCCAGGAGTTTCAAATTGAAGTATACGCTAACTCTCTCCCAGCTTCTATCTCCATGTTAGTAAAAAGGGCTGCCAAACATACCCTAGCTGAAAATTTTGAGGAAACTAAAACGATTGAATTCCAAATGAAAGGATGCAAAGAAGGTCAGATCTCACTGATAAAAAAAGAAACCCAACCTCTACCTAAGAGAGGATTTTTGTTAACAAGACCCACAGTAAAAAAAATAGAACCAGGTCCTGATAAAGAAGGAGGAGATCTAGAAAACATGCAGCGGATGATCAAAAAAATATCCAACGAGATCGTAGATATGAAAAGTATTGTTGGGGAGGGAAACCAAAATCAACGACCTTATAAACCCTTTTTAAAAATAAATCCACCTTTCAAATATATAGAACCTCCCCCAGCTAATCTAAACATCAACTTAGGGAATGTAGCATCTGACTCATTATGCACCTACCATCAAGAGAATCATTCATAAAGGGACTGCCCCCAATGGGTGCATGCTATGAATTTAATGGCTAACTGATTCCTAGATGAATGTTCCCTAACTGAAAAACCCAGTGGCTCAGAAATAAATTCCATCGATCAAGAAAGTCAAGAGCCATCGGAAGAGACAACCATGTTGTTATGGGATTCCAACTACCTGATGCCTTTCAATGATGTCATTGAAGTGTAGGAACCTCCCACTGAAGTTCTAGCTGTACAGACATAAGGTAGAAGTCAACCTGTCCAAACTAATCCCACCACTACTCATTTGTATAGAGGGAATCAAGTGGTCGGTCGCCCAAAGCCCCTATTTTCTTCTCAAAATAATCCCACAAAAATACACGCAGGGAGCTCCTAATCTAGACTATAATGTGGTAGAAGACTTGAAGAAGCTGAAGGCTAATGTGTATTTCAAGGACATGTGTAGGATCCCTTCAAAAAAATATTTCCTATTACAACCCTTAAAATCAATAGAAACCCCTATGACAAGCACTGACCTAGGTGAGGTCCCATCTCCCACATATTTAACAAATAAACCAAGTGTGAACGCTTGCTCTTTAGACAAAAGAGGAAAGCCTTTTGTTCCTCCTTTCCTTTTGAATTTTGAATTCTTTAACAGAAACCTACATAATTTCCTAGTCGATTCAAGGGCATCTTCCAATGTCATACCATTGTCAATCTGCAAGAAATTGAATGCAACCCCTCTCAAAAGTGATAAACACATTATATAGCTAGATAGGACTCAGGTGAAGGTTATTGGGGAACTTAAATATTTCATGATCATAATGGCTACACACCAAATTTTTTTTCAAGTAATTGACATAATCGTAGTAGACATCCCAGAGGCCTATGGACTGTTACTTAGCCGAGATTGGTCCGAGAAATTGAATGGATACTTTATTACTGACTAGGCTCACCTCTAGTTTCCATTAAAGGGACATACAAACATGATTAGGATCAACAGAGAAATATATCTAAAACATATTATCACTGACTTAGAGACTACAAATGAACCCTCATCAACATATTTCCACATGTTAGGAAACTACTCCTGTGATTCTGATTTAAAAAATTTCACCCCTCTCTTTTCTGACATACCTCTCACTTAAAACTCTAAAATGACCTTTCAAGTAAACCTAATAGAAGCCACATAAGAAATAATCTTCTATCAAGATTCTCCTTCAATAGTAGTAGACATTAAGGAAGATGAAAGTGACAAAATAGCTAGGCATGAAGAAGTTATTGATTTTTCCTCACAAGTTTGGACGCTCTACTTTGATGGTTCTAAATCGCAAGAGGGGTCGAGAGCAGGATGTATCCTCATTGACCTAAAAGGGAAACAAAGCTTATTATCCTACATATTATAATTTGAATGCATTAACAACACTGCTGAATATGAAGCTCTAGTCCAGGGACTAAAGAAGGCCATAGACTTAAACGTCAAAGAATTGAAAGTTTTTGGAGACTCATAAATTATCATTAGAAAAGTAAAGAATACCATTCATTGAAATTCACATCACTTGAGGAATTACCAACAAGAATTACATAGGCTAATAGAAAATTTTGAGGACTTCAACATTATTATTGTTCCGAGGATAAAAAATACTCTTGTTGATTCTTTGGCCACCGCAACCTCAATATTATCTCCTTTAGAAGACTATGAAGCCTCAAGGTTTGCAGTGGAAATGCTCTACAGACCATCAGTGCCTAATAACATTTCTAACTGGAAAGTCTTTGAAGAGGATGAACATATTGTATATTTCATGACTAACCATGAGAATTTTAAGGATTTGGCCATTGATGATGAAGTATTACAAGAACTACTCACGTAATTGAATCTCGATAAACAAAAAAGGGGTAAAAATCACCCCAATGAAAAACTAAAGTTTCACACAATACCAAAAGGAGTGGCCAATTTGGAGAACTTTTTCGACCTAAGAGAAATATTTAAAGGGCTAAAAAATGAAAAAACAGGGAGCGCATGCCCTATATACGAAACTATAAACCTAGGCACCCCTGAGAACCCCAAGAATGTAAACCTAGGTAAGGTAGTATCCAAACAAGACAAGAAGGCTTATCTTAAACTATTTAAAGAATATCAAGATGTCTTTTCTTGGTCCTACCAAGAATTGAAAACGTATGATACTCACATTATCCAACATACGATCCCATTAAAATATGGAATAAAACCATTCCAACAGAATTTTAGAAAGTACCACCCATCTCTGGAACCCTTAATGTATCAAGAGTTGAAAAAGTTATTATATGCTAAGATTATCTTTTAGGTAAGACAGTCTGCATGGGTAGCCAATCTGGTGTCTGTGAGAAAGAAGTCTAGGGAAATCCGTTTGTGTGTGAATTTTAAAAACCTTAACAGGGAATCATAAAAATATAACTACCCAGTACCACCCATGGAACAACTCTTGCAGACATTATCTGGCTCTGAAATTTTTTCGCTCCTAGACGGTTTTTCGGGATATAACCAGATCTTGGTTTCAGAAGATGATCGATTAAAAACTACCTTCCAAACCAAGTGGGGGACCTTTGATTATAAACACATGCCTTTTGGGTTGATCAACGCAAGGGCAACATTTCAGAGAGAAATGGATGTAGATTTTCAAGGATTGATTAACAAATGTGTGGTAGTCTATTTAGATGATGTAACAATACACTCAAAAAATAAGGAAGACCATATTCAACATTTGACTTAGATCTTTGAAAGGTGTAGGAAGTATGGAATATCTTTGAACCATGAGAAGGCCATCTTTGGTGTAGAGGAAGGAAAATTATTAGTTCATATCATATCTCGGGAAGGAATCAACATCGACCCTGAGTGGATCAAAGAGATAGCTTAACTTACTTTGCCTCACAATAAAAAGGCCATGCAATCATTTTTTGGGAAAATCAACTTTGTGATAAAATTTACTCTTGACTTCGCTGAAACTGTTAAACCTTTACAAAAAATGATTCAATAAGATGCAGAATTAAAATGGGATGAATAAAGGAGAGGAGCTTTCAATAACATCAAAACTGCCATCTCCCAAGAACCAGTGTTGTGAAGCCCTCACTTTAGCAAATATTTTTTCCTTTATACATTTGCTTCTGACTAATACTTGGTTGCAGTACTTACCCAAAAGGATGATGTGGAAAATGAAGCACCAGTGTCCTTTATGAGCACCAACCTCCAAGGAGATGAACTAAAATACCTTGCTATAGACAAACATGCTTACGTAGTATATAAATCAGTCAAGCATTTTGGATCCCATATCTAAAAGAATCACACTAAGGTCATAGTACCACATCCACCGATCCGATCTTTGTTCACTCAATAGGAGATAGGAGAAATGAGGGGAGATTGGATGGCATTCGTTCAAGAATTTGATCTAGACACAAAACCTACCAAAATAGTCAAAGGACAAGGATTGTGTAAACTGGTTGTTGAGGCCCAAGATCTGATCAATACGGAAGACCCTGGTTGGGAAAAGGAACTATCGTTATGGTGCGAAGAAGCCTTATATGTACCCCCCGGGAAAGAATACTAGTATGGAAACCTATTTTATCTCCTGCATCATGGAACTTGTCCAGAAAACCTAAACCCTAGAGAAAGGAGAGCCCTCAGGCTAAAATCCACTCAATATTGCCCCATAAATTCTGTGCTTTTCCACGTAAACTACGATGGAGTACTCCTTATATGTCTTGAACATAATGATGCAGAAAAGGTACTCAAAGAACTCCATGACGGCCTGACAAGTGGACATTTTGCAGGAGAAACCATGGCTCACAAAATAATAAGGGATGGTTATTATTGGCCCACTTTGTTCAAATACGCTCATGCATATGCCAGGAAATGTAGGGAAAGGAGACCAACCATTCCACTCCAAATTATGACCATATATAGACCTTTTGAGAAATGGGGAATATATGTCATTAGAGAAATTACTCCAAATTCTTCGAAACGACATAAGTATATCTTGACTGCAACAGATTTTTTCACAAGGTGGACATAGGCTATCTCTCTCATGTACATTAATGAAAAGGTAGTGATCCAATTTTTAGAACAAAAACTAATAACAAGGTTCGGGATGCCTTCTGTCCCCGATTTTGACAATGCTGCCTATTTTTCTTCCACATGCTTGACAGAATTCGCCCTTGATAAATGGATCATAATAAGATATTTTGCAAACTATTATCCATAATGGAATGGAGTAGCAGAGTCAACTAATAAAAATCTGGTGCGAATTTAGAAAAGATAGTTGTTGAATGTCAAAGAAATTGGCATAATTTACTTCATAATGCTCTCTGGGTCAATAAAGTGACACCTAAAGAAGCCATAGGAAACTCCATAATTTCTGGTATATGGGCAAGAAGCCATTCTCCCAAACGAATTGTACCTTCCATCTTTACATCTTTCCCATACATCAAGATGTCAGCCCTCATCTGCTCTACAACAAAGGATTGATACCCTTCTCATATTGGATGAAGAAAGGGAAAAGGCTAAAGTTAAGTTCACTGCTCATTAGCAGGTAGTTAAAATATGTTTTGACAAACATAAGGCCAAAGAAAAAAGTTTTGAAGTAGGAGACCTAGTCTTAAAGTGGGATAAATCAGAAGAGTCCAAAGGAAAACACTCAAAGTTCCAAAATCTATGGCTTGAACCTTTTCAAGTGGTCGAGAAGATCAGAGTAGGAACATATAGGTTGCAAAGAGTCTCACACCCTCTCGGTAAATGACCAGGCCCTAAAACAATACTTCTCCTAAAAAAAATGTCTTTTGATGTTTTGTTTGAGTTTCTTTTTCTTTTTAGCATACATTTTGATCAAACTGAGTGTGTGGGTTTAGGGGAGACCGGTTGCAAATACCTTCTCTTTTCTTTCTTTTTCTTGTTATTTTCTTTAATTAAGTTGTGTTTTGTAAAGCAGTGGTTGATTTTAATAAATATAGCATAACAAACTCTGCTTCTGACCTACACCCTCTCAAAAAGGTACCTCCATTGTTGTACCAAGTTTGTCTGATAATTTGCATAATCCCTCTTTACAAACTCCAGTAATTGTTTCTGATTCTCCTATTATACAAACTGCGGGAGTTTCAAGAAATTTAAGTTTTGGGAGCTTTCCTGTCGATTTCTCCCCTCCTATTCTTGGTTTGGAAGGAGAGAGATTTGACACCCCTTTCTCCCCCAAAATTTTGAAGTGGAAGGAGAGCCATTTGACCTTAGAAGACTTTCCTACTTCTCCGCATATTAGAGTTGTTGCAGTTGCAGAAGGAGAAACCTATGTTCCCTCAAGACCCTTATCTTTATCTTCCAGAAGCACTATCCCAATCTCACCTGTCCGAACTCCATTTCCTCCTGCTTCTCCTCCTATTCACACTCTAATGGCAAGAGATAATCCCCCCAGAACTAGGATGGAAGCTATAATAGTTTCTAGGTATTCCCCTCTTGTTTTTCCTCTGCCTTTGAATGCCCTCCTAGTGGATGGCTACCTTAAGCAATTGCCCAAGTTCATAGGTGAGGGAAACATAATTGCAGAGGAACACCTTGAATCCTTTTATAGTTTTACAGATTGTCATGTCATCATGGATCCAGATGTATGGATGAGGATTTTTGTTCATAGCCTTGAGGGCGAGGCTAGGAAGTGGTTTAGGGCCTTGCCTCCTGGATCTATCAATGGGATTGTGGCCCTAGATGAAGCATTCTTAAAGAATTGGGGGGATAGAAAGGATTTCCTTTACTATATTACAGAGTTTGGATCATTGAAGAAAAAGGAAGGGGAATCTATTTCTGACTTCACAAAGAGATTTAATAAAATGTATAGGAAAATTCCCACTGAGGTTAAACCTACAGAAACCTTTGCAAAGATTACTTATTCTATTTCTTTTGACCCTGATTTCTGTCTCTTGTTAAGAGAAAGGAGAGATACCTCCTTGGCTCATATGAAATATGTGGACATTGAAGTCGAATCCAATATTATGGTAGTTGATGAGCTTAGGAGTAAGGCTGACAGGGATAGAAGAAGGGGAAGGTCTGAAACTTCAATCTCTTCCTCTATTACCCACCCTCAAGATGATGAGCTTACCAAATTAGTAAAATCTATTTCCGCTGATATGGAGAAGGTAAAACTTGAAGCAAGACATACCTATAGAAGTAATCAAAACGTTGATAGTAGAGGTACCTTCAGGAGACCTAATAATTCTCCTCAGATACTTCCAAGAGAGCCCAGAAACAAAGGAAGAGATGATCAAAGGATCCAAACCCCTTTACAAAACAACCTTGTAGATGAAGAAAATGAAGAGGATGAAGAAGATGATCCTGATATCCATTGCTTGGGTGACACCCCTCCATCCCCTCACTTGACCAAGTCTGCATATGGGGAGTCCTTGATGGATAATAAAATAAAGGAATTAAGTAAGGGAGAGAAGGAAAAAGAGAATCCTAATAAATATAATCTGAGATCTAAAAAGAAGGGGGAAAATACTAATGCTTTAGATCAGCCCTCAAAAACAGAGAATTGTTCCAAGGCTGTGACAGTTGGCAGCAAGAAAAAAGACGCTCAAAACCCCCCAGTTTTGATTGAAGATCATACCCTAGAAGTCAAGGAGATTCTGAAATGTCCATCTTCCTTCAGTGTTGAAAATTTTTAGAACTGATAAAAATTAAAGAATTTAGAAATTATATTTGCAATGAGTTGTTGCTCGAATCCTCCTCAAATACCACTGATTCATTAAATCTCCAAGATGACAAGCCAACAGTCATCTTAGGTCCTTTCATAGAAGATAGAGATGATTCGTCCCCTCCTTTCTATAAGTCACTGAACATACATGATAAGGTGTTGCATAATTGTTTGTTAGACTCAAGGGAATCTCACAATATCATGCCCAAAGCAGTCATGGATGAACTTGGATTAGAGATCAGAAAGGCCTACCATGAATTACATTCCTTTGACTCTAGGAAAGTGAAGTGTCTTGGGGTCATCAAAGATCTGGTTGTGACCTTATTTCAGTTGCCCATGAAAAGTGTGGTCATGGACATCGTAGTGCCTGATGTTCCCCCCAAGTTTGGCATGCTATTGTCAAGATATTGGATAAAAAGACTTGGGGGAACTTTACAGATGGACCTCACATATGACATTGTTCCTGTTTTGGGGGGTGAGCATAGAAGACTTTACATGGAAGCTCAATTTCCCTACATCATTAGTGATGAAGCAGACCCCACCAACCATCCTATTTTTTCCCTTGACACCGATTTGGGATCCAGCATATTGTAGCTCATTGATCCTGCTGAAAACCCTCTTAAAATCAGAAAACAGTCCATCACATCTTGTGAAACCCCTCCTCCAACTACCCATGTTTGGAAGATTTTCTTTGATGGAGCCTCTTCTAAGGAAGGTGTGAGTGCTAGAGTAATCTTCGTTTCACCTTATCAAGAGACTATACCTCTGTCATACAAGTTGGAATTTGAAGCCACCAACAATGTGGCAAAGTATGAAGCTCTTGTTTTGGGTTTAAGGGCTGCGAAAGACATGGGAATTGAAGAGTTATCATTATTTGGGAACACAGTGCTAATTATTCATTAGATCAAAAATATTTATCAAGTTAAACACCCTAGGCTTAGAACTTACATAAATGAGGTGTGGGACCTAATTCACAGTTTCTTCTTATCTTTCAACATTTCATTTATTCCAAGAAAGGAGAATACCATGGCTAATTCTTTGGCTCTTTCAGCAAGACATTTCAGAGTCCCACTACCACCTAAACTCAAATATGATGTGGAGGTGAAATATAGACTCTCTATACCTGACAATGTTAAGCATTGGAAGGTGTTTGAGGATTATCTTGAGATCAAAAAATTTCTTGAGTCTGTTGGTGAATTATCTGCATTACATATTGACCAAGATCATGATTCTGAAAGCAATCCTCGCACTGATGTTTGTCTAAACAAAATTTCTAATCATCATGTTGTTCAGGTGCCTAGCAATCATATTCTGAAGGGACTAGTTCTTTTAGAAAGGTTGTTCGATGGGAATGATGTCGCAGTAAAGGTTAAAGGATCAAATGATGATGCTGATAAAGCCAAGTACAATATTGGTACAGAGAAAGATCCCAAATTTGTAAAGTTGTCAAGTAGCTTGTCAAGAGAGAAAAGGGCCGAATATGTTGAGTTGTTGAAAGAGTTTGCTAATGTGTTTGCCTGGACATATGAAGATATCAAGACATATGACACAAGTATCATTGAGCAAAAGATCCCATTGAAGGAAGAGTCCAAGCGATTTAGGAAGAAGTTGAGACAAATAAATCCTATGCTGCTACCCATTATGGAGAAAGAAGTAAAAAATCTTTTGGATGTTCAGATTATCATTCCTTTGAGGTATTCTAAATGGGTGGCCAACTCAGTCCCAATGAGAAAGAAAAATGGGGAGATCAGACATTGTGTGGATTTCTGAAATCTGAACAGAAGCTCTAAGAAAGAAAATTAACTCTTGCCCAAGATGGAACACATATTACAGAGGGTGACAGGGGCATCCAGAATGTCTATGATTGATGGATTTTATGTCTACAATCAAGTCTCTGTCTTGCCTGAAAATAGACTAAGACAACCTTCACCACTCCTTGAGGTAAATTCATGTATGCTAAGATGCCCTTTGGATTGAAGAATGCAGGAGCAACCTTTCAGCGAGCCATGGACATAGCTTTTATTGGAGAAAAGGAAACATTTGTGGTCATTTATTTGGATGACATAATAGTGTTATCAAAATATGATGAAGAACATCATGACCATTTGAAAAGGGTATTTTCGAAATGCAGAAAGTTTGGTCTATCGTTAAATCCAAAGAAGTCATTATTTTCCATGAAATAAGGGAAACTGTTGGGGAAAATTGTGTCAGCTGAGGGGGAAAGGATTGATCCAAGCAGGGTAGAAGCTATCCAAACCTTTTCACCCCCTAGATCCAAGAAAGAAGTTCAATCCTTCTTGGGAAAAAATAATTTTTGGAGAAGGTTTATTTCGAATTGTATTGAGCTGGTAAAGTTTATCACAGCCATGCTAAGGAAGGGAAATGAGATCAAGTGGACTTCTGAAGCTCGTAATTCTTTCAAACAGATAAAGAATTCCTTGACTGAAGCACATGTGTTTATCAGTCCTTACTACTCCAAGGAGTTTTTGATTTTCTCTTTTGCTTCATCTGACACAATAGCAGTTATTTTATTGCAGAAGAATGTTGAAGGATTAGAGCAACCCACTTCCTTTTTCAGTAGGACACTAAGAGATTCTAAAATAAAATATGACATCATGGAAAAGTAGGCCTATGCGTTGGTTAAAACTTTCAAAGCTTTCATATTTTATGTGTTACATTCAAAATTCATTGCATATGTCCATTCAAATTTTGTGAAGGAGATCCTCATTCAGCCTAACATAGACGGAAGAAGGAGCAAGTGGATTGCCAAGATCCTTGAATTCGATCTTGAAATAAATCCTACCAAATTGGTTAAAGGTCAAGGTTTAGCTAGGTTACTGTCTAAATCTAATTGTAAAGCCTAGGGGGTCTATTTCATCAACATTTTTTCAGAGAGTCAGCAAGTTGAGTTGTCTGATGAAGATCCTCAAGTCACACCCCCATTGGCAGGATGCATTTGGTATAAAGACATTATATTTTTCCTACATAAGTTGCAGCCTCCTGATGGCATGAAAAAGAGAAAGGTAAGAGCTTTGAAGCTCAAATCAATTAAATATTGTCTGATTGATCAAGTATTATATTGGAAAGACCCTTTAGGAGTGTTGTTGAGATGCCTAGACCCACAGGAAGCCCAAAAGACTATATATGATTTTCATGATAGTTTATGTGGGGGGCATCACTTCTGGAGAACCACAACCTATAAAATTCTCAGGGCTAGGTATTTTTCGCCTAGTCTCTTTACTAATGTATGTGCAAAGATCAGGGCTTGTGTTAAGTGTCAGAAATTCTTTGGAAAGCAACAAATCAAGTCTATGCCACTAAAACCTGTGGTAGCTTCAGGGCCCTTTCAACAGTGGGGCCTAGATTTTATTGGGGAAATTCATCCTGCTTCAAGTAGTCACCATAGGTGGATCTTGACTACCACAAACTACATTAATAAGTGGATAGAGGCCATCCCCACAATAAATTATTCCCACAAGATAATCATTGGTTTTCTTGAAGATATTATGGCAAGATTTGGTTGTCCAAACAGAATTGTCACGGATAATGTTGCAGCTTTCAAGGCTGAACCATTGATTAAGTTTTGTGAATAGTTTAGAATCACATTGATTCACTCTACTCCCTACTATCCCCAAGAGAATGGACTGTTAGAGTCCTCTAATAAGAGCCTTATTAAGATCATCAAAATATTGTTAGAGGACAACAAGAAGGCATGGGATTCGAAGCTTAAATTTGCTTTGTGGGATGACAGAGTGACAACAAAGAGATCTCTTGGTATCTCTCCTTTCTAGCTTGCATATGGAGTTGAAGCCATTTTTCCTTCTCATCTTGCCTTACCTGTGGCGAAATTCTTCCAATACTACTAGGGAGAACCAAATCATATGATTAGGAGAATACAACAATCGATAGAAGTGTAGCAGACTAGAGAGAAAATACTGGACAAAACATATAACCATCAACATAAGATCAATCAGGCCTTTGATAAGAAGGTGGCTAAAGAGGATTTTCAACTGGGAGATCTAGTACTAAAGTGGGATGCACCTAAACAAGACAAAGGAAAGAACGGTAAATTTGAGGCCTTGTGGATTGGCCCCTTCAAAATATATGATGTTTTTTCAAATAACACTTACAAGCTACAGGATTTGAAGGATTCTTAAGTTTTTGGTAATCCTGTAAATGGGAATTTTCTGAAAAATATTTTTACTTAAGCCATGAGTGGCTTCCCATGTCATTGTAAATATCATTTTTCTTTTGTTTTCATTTTTTATAAGTGACTCCATAACCCAACAGCTAAGGAATTGGAACTACTTGTTCTTGGCAGCTTGCAGGGAGCATGCCATCCCCTATGGAGCCAAATGTTATCACATGAACTTGTTAGAGTCCTGTGGGTTTGTCGTTTCTACCTAAGTCTGTAATTTTTCCCTGTCTCTATCATTTTCGCAAACCAAGTCTTAATTTTACCCTTCAGTTGACAAAGTCATTTTTGTTTGCCCCTTTGTGTTTGAGCACTCATATCCTTGACCTCTATCACTCATCCTTCTGTCTTCCCAAACCCATAGCCAGTTTTCTAAATCCTTGATCATGCAGGCCGTAGCCATGAACACAAAACGCATCTTTCTCAAACAGTCCCTTTCGAGATTGAAGCATAACCAGAAGGCAATTTTAATCTTTCAGCGCTGAATTTGTCGAAGCTTCCGAAGTGGCTGAAGTCCCAAAGGCTGGAAGGTCGATATACAAACCAAATCTAGGTCGTTGTTTTGAAAGGGAAGATATGATCCATTGATTTAGAGGGGGGAGATTTGAGCCGCTAATCATGAAAGTCGCATCCAAGATCATGATATCAACGACCACAGTTCATTGAGGCAATGCAACATGCTTAGGCAATAATTTTATTGAGCGGTCCCGCAATTGAAACCATGGTAAGTCAAGAGTGATACGTAGTGAAGGGAGATGGATTGCGGAACCAAAAGTGGTCTAAATCCAAACCACCTTTGAGCAGCCCCGCAATCATGCACTCATATAATATCCTATCCAAGAGTAGCGCATGGTCATCACTCACTCATTGGGGCATGTGAGTTTTCTCCAAGCACCTCGCTCCACATCACCCCTGCACATAGCTATCATATTTCCACCTGCAGCACTTGCATTGGTCATGAAAGAAGATCTGCATAGCCTCAAGGCACCGGGATTGACTCGCAGAAATCATTGGCACCGTCTAAGAACAGTTATGGGTGTCAAGCCTAGTCCTAATCACAATGAAGACAGTTATTGAATATTGTGGGCAACAATTGAGACCTCGCCTCATCCCATAAATGGTATTCCACAAGGGCACACTTACGATCTGAATCTTCCTTATGGGTAAATTTTCAAAGCACATAACTATGCCTGGCTCGCGTCTGACATCATGAAGTCTGCACAACCTAACATAGTGGGCGTCGACTGAAGGCTTTGAAGGCTATGATATGATCACATTCCTAGTGGTTGCAACATTTTAGTATATATAGGCAATTTTGATATTTTTTTAAGGTCGAATGGTTGAGCTAGGCTCCCTGCTATTGTAATATTTTTATGAAGAACATTGGTTCTCTAGTTATGTATTTGTTTTTTGATACATCTTGTTTAATCTAAGTCATCTTTCTTAATCCATATTATTTTCCTCTGATATTGAGAGAATTCATGAATGAATGATTTACATGGATTGTTATGACTGTATTATGATGAATGTTATATTATAGTGTTGTTATAATTTCTTTCAGTTTCTTTGAGATTTGAATTCAAGAGGATCTTGTGTTTAATTTTTTCCTCCTTAGGATGTTGGAAGACCTGATGTCCACAACAGACCTCTACACTCTCCTCACCAAAGTCTTCCTCCTACTCACCCTTACTCCAACTTACGGACTGAAGTTGATTCCAGACCTCAATTGCTTATGCATGCTAGTCATAACGTTATTATCATTGAGTCTTCTCCATTTGACCAAATAAACTCATTTACATTTACTGTATAAACTGATGGGCACTGGGTTTACCTTCTATGCAATCTGAGGGTGACTTCTAGTGCTAACAGGTCCTAGTTTTGATATGAAGTTATCCTCTTCATATGAAAAAACATTAAACAATCAAATTGCAAATAATGAACGCATTTATCCTATATGTAGTAAATTGGTTACATGCATTAAAGTATTTGTGTATACGATTTGGATAATTTGTAGGATTAAAGTATAATCATCCAAAGTATAGGTCAATTTAGGTTCCCTAGATACAATCTATAGGATCTTCCCTGAAATTGTAAATAAGGTTTGGTAAACTTTATAATTCATCAAAAATACAACTTTTCTTCATTCAATGGACCATGAAAGTAAACTAAACTGGAAATGATTCTAGAATCCTACATATTCATAAATACATGTACTTTCAATGCAAAATAAAAAAGTATGGAATGTACATGTCACTTGTTTAAAGAAATCATAATGGTATTCCATCTTCAATTATCCGTTCATGATTGACTTTGAAGATTTTCCATTTTCTGACTTTTGTTTTTTTTTATTGAACTTTTATTAACTTTATGGGCGTTGCACATACCAAATGACTATATTGACAACTTGTGACATCTGACTGGTGGTCTTGAAAGTGAACATGAGTATCAGTTTGATGGGTTTTTTGAAAAAAATATCCTTTCAATACAATGGATCCTCTTTCATATATAAAACCATTATCATCAAAATCTTATAATAACCTCATATTTTGTTTTGTGCATCACATCAAGAAATATTTCACGTTTTCAGTGTTGTCTACAGGTGCAACCATGGAAAATACATCTCTTGAAAATAATTGGATATATTGGACAACAAATAGTTCGTGCTAGATTATCACACAAGTACATATACAAGTTATTTGAAAAAATTTAAACATAAAAAGTACCTTCTCTAACAAGATCATAAACTCTATCGCCACCAACTGACACTATAGTTTCATTTGATTCCATCTCCTCTGAGCTTGCAAGTGGCATTTTCCTTTTTATATTAAGTTCGTTATGTCTCCAAGATTTAACATATTCTGCATTTTCGTTTTTGCAAATATCTATGGATTTTGTGTCCTCTATGCAAACTGAACAAAAACAAGACTCATTTCCTCTATCAAATGCAAACATATTTTGATAACATTTTGTTTTAACTGAATGTATTTTTCATGTCCCATGTATTGTACCAGCTTCATATGGGATTGATCTATTTACATATTTGATTCCAACATACCAAAAAAACCTGCACAAGACAAGAACTTGTTAACTTGAAATCTCTCAAGAAAATGATTCAAGATTGAATATAAATTTGAACACGTTCAAATAAAAATATCGTGTGTACATGTGTAACATGTATATATATACACACCTGCACACATCTCTTGACGGATTATTTTCATGGCTTAGCGCCATTTTGCACCATTCAACAACTTGATCAGCATATTCAAATCACTCGGCATGAGGATTCATCTGATACCTTTGAAGTGCTCGTTTTACACATGACCCTGCACCGTTGTGCTCTCCTTTTCCATGACCAGTCTCAAAAAAATTCCAACAATGTGTAATGTTTGATTTTTTATGAAGATGGCATAACCAATAGAATGATCGTGAAGATTTGAACTAACCTGCACATCCATCTGACCATATCCAATGTTGATTAAATCGGATTTCACATTCTTTCAATGAATCATAAAATTTATCAAAACAATGTTGTACATAATGTGTGTCATGTGCTCGATCATCACTTATATAAAAGTGATATTCTTTAATAACATGTTGATTTTTGTTGGTGCTTTCTATGTTATCAAGACTCTATTGAGAATGTCTATATAGAACATGGACAAATATCGTCACTTGATCAGAATGATAATATTCACTATTTATTTATTTTTGTGCAGTGAATGTGTAATTCTCTGCAAAATCAACTACAAACAAAATTGTCCTTGGTGAAAACACTTCATGGGATTGTTTTAATTGTAAGTATTTCCATCGATCTCTATGTGAATGCTTGGTGTATTTATAAATTTATTCCTCAAACTTCTTCAAAAAATCTATCACACAGATTTTATCTACATTCAAATCAATCCTTTTGGAAATAACATTTGAAGAATGTGGAGTCGTGTTGTTGATATATTCATATCTCTTCCAATTGATTGTTATATTAGAAAATGATTGATCATTCATATCAATACGATACTTTGAGTGAAACAAACTTATATTTCCACAACGATCACATTTCTTTCCACCAACACATTTTTTTTGTAAAATAATTCATCATCTTTTCTTTCACGTAGAATTTTAGATATAAAAGCACGGAATGTGGAAGGAGGAGGTGAAATTGGCCATAACGTTTTACCAAAATCAAGAAAAGTGTCATAATACAACTCAAATTACATATGATAACGACAACAACCAATGTCACGAACAATGATGGGTCTAACAAACAAGGCTTTTGTTGCACAAATGTATTGATGGAAATTTCAACTTCTTTATGCTCTTCTTTGAACTTATTGAACAATTCTATTTGTTTCATTGGCAATATATGTTTTTGATGTTCTTCATATTGTTTTAGTGTTATTCTTCGTCACAACACATCCATTGTATGTGGTGAAACACAAGATTCTATCAACTAACAATTACGGGCCAATTCTTTAACATTTTCTGCAAGTCTATCTTTGTAGGGTTGTCTAGAAATCATTGTCCAACAAGCCAGTTCATCATTTTCATCTAATTGCAATAGAATTTTTCTATGTTTGTACAATGTTTTTCTTGAAGTTCTCATCGTTTTTTCCATGTTTCGTGTCAAATGATCTTTTATATTGCTAGATGAAACAACTTTTGTTTGTATCGCTCTATGTGCAACACTGACATCTTTTTTTTGAGATTTTCCAAAATCTTTTAATACACTAGTTATATTGTCAAAGACATTCTGTTTCACCTTTGTATCTTTTGTTGACTTTTGAATACCCAATAATGATGCATCTTCTTTTAACTTTCTTAACTTTATTAGACAGAATAAAAGTTGAGCTTGTATTGTTACTGATTCATCTTTGAAAAAATTAATATACATAATCTTAGATCAATATATTATATAATTCTTAGCTTCTTTCTTCTCAAATTTTTCAGTATCAACATTTTCTAATTTTTCATCATCAATGTTGATAGATTCTCCTGCATATTTCAATTTAAAGTTTATATTAAAAAACAAAATCCGAACATAAATTCACTAAACTATATACAAGTGTTCATCTTGTATTATCTAAATGTATGTACATACCTATAGGTGATTCATCTTCTGCTTCAATTTTCGTTTCAAAGTCTTCTGCTTCAATTTTGGTTTCAACGTCTTCATCGACATTATGAGACAAATCTATTTATGTTTTTTGAAATACATCAAATCGTAATTGCAATCAATTATATTAAACAATATTTTAAATTTGAATTCTATACTTTTAATATAGAAAATATGTATGATGCAGGAGCATCTCTCCACGTCAGCTAGCCAGCCAGCCAGCCATGTCGGTGCATGCATTCAAGGATGAAGAGAGGCGCAACCCTCATCTTCAATTTTGAATTTGAATGTAATAAATGTTGTAGGTTGTTGATCCATGGAGTCGTGCCTTTATGCAAGCATTAGAGTAGGTAGGCCTTTAATGTTTGTAAGGCTGAGATCTAGATCCGATTTGTGGACTAGACAGCTATTCAATGTAATTGAATAGGGTAGGTAGATTGGAGGGAAGAGCTCAAAGAGCCCCCTCATGTAAAAGATCAATTTAGATCTCATTTTGGATAGAGCTAATAGAAAAAAGTTAGTGGAAGGCGAAGAGGGTCTGCGAGTAGAGAGCAGAAGAGAAGGAGCCGAGACCTTGTTACAGGCCATGCTCAGGAACACCTTGTACAAACAGGCATTTGCCATTTAATATATATACAACAGTTTTTCTTGCACACTTTTGTGTTGAATGAATGCCTGTGAGTGTTCTTTATATGCTATGAATGTATGTTATGTTTATGAATTTGCAGGGGTTGTTTTGGCTTCAAGATTGAGAGGTCTTTGAGGCTTCACACCAGGAGGGTGTGACAGAACGCTGTGGGTTCTGATAGTCATGCACAAAGGGTGCATTTCTGAACTCTGCGGAGTCAGACAGAGGCGTGCCAGGTGGGCACAGAAGTTGAAATCAACAACTCGAAAGAAAGACCTATGAGGTTACTGAACACCTCAGGAGGTAAGGCTGTGGAGAAGAACACAGTTATAGACAGAATCTTTGAGGAGTTCTGTAAAGCTCTCCCAAGTGGGCATTGAGCACATGCATAGTGATGCATTGAGAAGAACTCTACTGTGAGTTCTGTATAACTCTGCCAGGAGGGCATTGAGATAGCGTGCAAATAGGCACAAGAAGAGAACTTCGTTGAGTTCTATATTTTGGAGGAAGAATCCATTGAGGGATCTTCGCAGGGTTGTTGAACACCCTGAAAGACTCAGCAAGAGGTTGCTTGAGAAAAGGAGTGCCAGGAGGGCATCCCAATTCCCCATTTGAGGGAGAAAGGAAAAAGGACGAGTTTCCTTGGAGGTCGAAGCTACAGGAAAGCTCAGGATGGATAGCACCTTTGTGTGCATGTGAAGTCTCTGTAGGAGGTGCAGAAGTCGAGGAATCCCTTGAGGATTCAAAGGATAAGCTCAGGAGGGACAACGCTTTCATATACTCGCAGGCGAGGACTCGAAATTGTGGAGCTCGCAGAGGGAAGACAAAGGTCGAAGCCTTTAGTCTTGGAGAAAATCTTCCAAGCATCGGGAAAAAGCGCTAAAGCTCAAAAGGGAGCACAACTGTCGTTAAATGAGCCGATAGATTTTGGACCGTTGAAGTTTCTATGTCAAGGGAGAAACAGAAGGAGTGCATAGAAGAAATAGATCTGAACCATCAGATCTTGAGCGAATCACCCATCAGCCGTCGGATTTGACAGGAATTGCACGAGGTTTAAACTTTGTGAACAAGAGGGTGAAAGTTCTGAAGGAGTCAGGATATCGGGACTTCAGTGATCGGGATATTAGAAGTCTCGAAGATAGGAGATCGGGAATCTCCATGGTAAAAACCCCGAAACAGATCTGAGCGTTCGTCCGTTGGGACACGTGGCAGAGATCAGGATCCATCGACATTTCTCATGTCGAAAATTCGAAGTTCGAGAGGACAGGAGGACAACGGCATCAGATTTTGTGAAATCACGAAATGATCAAGAACCATCGATCACAGGAGGACGCATGGTGGAAATCCGAGAATTCGGGAAAAAATCCCGATAGGAGAGTCCATCGGTATTTCGGGATTCGACGTTTCGTGAATCCTGAAGACAGGAAGCACGCGCATTTCGGAACCACGAAGTCCGAAACCCCGATAAGGTGGAAAGCTCTATCGGGTCACTTCATAAAGAAAATCCCGATTTTGATCTGGACCGTCCATCTGTTGAGACACGTGGCAGAAACCTAAGGGTTCGGGAAAGGTCCCGAAAGAGGAGAGTCCATCGAAATTTCGGGATTCAGCATTTCGAAAATTCTGAGGACAATAAGTCGGAGCATTTTGACATAAAAAACCACAAAATCGCAAAGCGACGAGGACCATCCATCATAGGGGGACGCATCGCAGAAATAGAGACCTTCGGGAAAATTCCCAAAAGTGGAGAGTCCATCGGCATATCGGGATTCGGCGGATCACGAATCCTGAGGACAAGTGCGTCTTGGCATTTGAAAGCCGAAATCTCGAAAGATACTGCAGTCATATAAGGGGAGGTTGTGTGGACCAGGAAGTAGCCAAAGGGGCTAAATA
The DNA here is from genome assembly GCA_010110895.2 of Picea sitchensis. Classification (NCBI taxonomy): domain Eukaryota; kingdom Viridiplantae; phylum Streptophyta; class Pinopsida; order Pinales; family Pinaceae; genus Picea; species Picea sitchensis. The sequence continues at coordinate 190,146 of SNQJ01S0020921.1, forward strand.
CAGTAAAATCACTTCGACATTTCGGAGATTCGACGTTCGGGAGTCGAGGGGTCAAAAGGTGGGTCCTCGAATAAGTGAAATCCCAAGATAAGGCCGTGGTCATGCAAGGAGTGGTCATATGGGCCAAAGCGCAGCCCAAGGGGGAAAATCGTTGATTTAATCCTTTTCGGTATTTCAGGGATTGGAAGATCGAGGAGTTGAGGACTCTTGACATCGAGAAACAGAAAACCCCGAAGCCCTATCATTTTATTTCCTATTGTGGAAACACGAACTCCTCAAGTTGGAGGGAAAATTCACAGGCACGTGTAGAGGCCGTAAGGGGAAAAAGAAGAACCTGTGGATCGGGTTTTTTTTTACGGAGATTCCAGCAGGGAATTAGAAGAGTGATCAAGCTCAGAGGTGAGTTAGAACGATCCTTTTGACTGGGAGGTTGGGCGCAGGGACCCTGCGGGGTATGCGGCTGTGTCAGGTTTCGTATTAGAGCGAGTGAGAAATCTGTTTTTATATTTCAAGTAGAGGGAGAAGACAAGAGAAGACAGGGTTGTGGGAGACTCTATGATGGTTGTTTGCAGGTAGGAAACAATCAAGAAGACAGTCAGAAGGACTATAGGAGAAGCTGAGACACTCGGGGTGCAGGAGTGAGCAGCAGATTGCCAGGAGGGTAGACAAGGACAACAACATGGCTACTGAAGGCCATAGGTATGCTGGAAGGAAAAGCCTAGAGCTAATGAGCACAGCTAAAAGGGGGAAAGAATTTTCCAACATCATGGCAAGAATGGAAAATCTTGAACTGCAGATGCAGCAGAATACCAGGTCAAGATGGGTATATGAATGGCCCATGAGGAAGCCGAAGATAAATTGGCTAGTCAAGGAGTTGATGGATAGAAGACAGCCTGGGTTGTTAAGAGGATGGTTGAGGCATGCTGAAAACCTCGATGGACCTAAGGAGATGGATCAGATAGGTGAACCAGAGACTGGGAAAATTCTCGATGAAGAGAATGAAATGGGATCAGCTGGAGATCTCAAGAACTGCCAGGAGGGTAGAGAGGAAATTCCAAATTGCCAGGTGGGCAAGGAGTTGAGATCAGCTAAAGATCTCACTGACTATCAGGAGGATAGCCAAGGAATTTCACATTGCTAGCTGGGCAATGAAATGAGGTCGCTGCGGGATCTCAGAGACTGCCAGGAGGGTAGTGGAAGCATCTCAAATTGCCAGGAAGACAGAGATAAGAATACGAGACTGTCTGAAAGTCTCATGGACTCGGAAGTGAGTTCAATTCAGCAAGGGGTGCTGATGAAGATGGGATCGGTTGATCTCATAGCTTGCTAAGAGGGCAGCAGGAAAATCCCATATTGCAAGGTGGGTAGGGATGAGCAGGTGAGTTTAGATCAGCCCGAGGAGCTGATAGAGCAGGTGAGCTCGGAAATGGATTTAGATCAGCATAGGCAACTAACAGAAGAGGAAGATAGAGAAATCTTCTAATGATTGGGGGAATTCAGATATTCCTACCATTTGCCCAGAGGAGGCAGAAGCCTGTGTTGCAGATGAAGCAGTGACAACAAAAGAAAGGTAGCCAGCTGAGACTGTCAGGGAAACCAAATTGGAGCAGATATCTAAAGCTGCCCAAGAAGGAGATGAAGAAGATGAGCATTCCGAGGAGTGTCTCAATGCTTTCAGCCAGGAAGTTGAGGAAGCTGCAGCACTGAAGCTGACAACAGAAGAAGTAGAAGAGAATGATGAGCATTCTGAGGAATGGCTCAATATTTTCAGCCAGGAGACTGAAAGGACTGCAACTTGGGAGTTTGCAGAAGAAGAAGAGGAAGAAGCAGACATCATTAGCTTTGCTAATCTATATGAACAAATTGAAGCCCTGGAGAGAAGGGTAATAGTGCAGGGCATGCACATCCAACAGGTGAGGTTGGAAGATGATGAAGAAGAAGGCATGGGAGATCACAGTGATCTGCCCATTTGCAGAAAATGTTTGCAGCTGGGAAGACTGCATAAAAAGGGCCAGACAATTCAGCAGTTGGATGAGGTGATAGAAGGCATCAAAAGGTTGATGGTAGAGTCAAAAGAGACTGCCAGTAGGGAGAAGCTGAGCAGAAAAGAAGCAGCAGCAGCGCAGAAGCAGCAGCAGCGCAGAAGCAGTAGCAACAGCAGCAGGGAGATGGAGTAGATGAACAGCTCCAGAGGATGATTTGGGATCCAGGAGGATTTCCCCAGTTGAGAGGGGAAGCTCATGAGCAGGAGCTCATGAATTTTGCAGCTGAGGAGTATGATGCAGGAGCATCTCTCCACGTCATCCAGCCAGCCACATCAATGCATGCATTCAAGGATGNATGGAGCCATGCCTTTATGCAGGCATTAGAGTAGGTAGGCCTTTAATGTTTGTAAGGCTGAGATCTAGATCTGATTTGTGGACTAGACAACTATTCAATGTAATTGAATAGGGTAGGTAGATTGGAGGGAAGAGCTCGAAGAGCCCCCTCATGTAAAAGATCAATTTCGATCTCATTTTGGATAGAGCTAACAGAAAAAAGTTAGTGGAAGGAGAAGAGGGTCTGCGAGTAGAGAGCAGAAGAGAAGGAGCTGAGACCTTGTTACAGGTCGTGCTCAGGAACACCTTGTACAAACAAGCATTTGCCATTTAATATATATACAACAGTTTTTCCTGCACACTTTTGTGTTGAATGAATGTCTGTGAGTGTTCTTTATATGTTGTGAATGTATGTTATGTTTATGCATTTGCAGAGGTTGTTTTGGCTTCAAGCTTGAGAGGTCTTTGAGGCTTCACACCAGGAGGGTGTGATAGAACACTGCGAGTTCTGATAGCCGTGCACAGAGGGTGCATTTCTGAACTCTGCAGAGTCAGACAGAGGTGTGCCAGGTGGGCACAAAAGTTGAAATCAACAACTCAGAAGAAAGACCTGTGAGGTTGCTGAACACCTCAAGAGGTAAGGTTGTGGAGAAGAACATAGTTACAGACAAAATCTCTGAGGAGTTCTGTAAAGCTCTCCCAAGTGGGCATTGAGCACATGCATAGTGATGCATTGAGAAGAACTCTGCTGTGAGTTCTGTATAACTCTGCCAGAAGGGCATTGAGATAGCATGCAGACATGCACAAGAAGAGAACTTCGTTGAGTTCTATATTTTGGAGGAAGAATCCATTGAGGGATCTTCGCAGGGTTGTTGAACACCCTGAAAGACTCAGCAATAGGTTGCTTGAGCAAAGGAGTGCCAGGAGGGCATCCCAATTCCCCATTTGAGGGAGAAAGGAAAAAGGACGAGTTTCCTTGGAGGTCGAATGATGCAGGAGCATCTCTCCATGCAGCCAGCCAGCCAGCCAGCCACGTCAGCGCGCATGCATTCAGATGCTGAAAGGGAGGCGCAACCTCATTCAAATTTGAAATGAATGTAATTTAATGTATTAGGCTGGTGAGCCATAGAAGTCATGCCTTTGAGTAGGCGCTAGATAGGATCGGCTTTAATGCTAGATCGGCTGAGATCTAGTTTTGGATAGCAAACTAGACAACCATTGATTGTAATTTATTAGAGTAGGTGAACCTGGAGGAATGAGCCCTCAGGTAAACGAGATTTTCAGATCTCATTTTGAGTTAGAAGAGAATGGTTGTATGAGAGAGCCAGAGAGAGCTCGAGGAACACCATTGTAAAATACATGCATTTGCCATTGTTAATATAACAGAGCAGTTTTTTTCCCAGAATTGTTCTGTCTTATATGCATGTCTGTGTGTGTTCCATATATATGCTGTGAATGTATACTGTAGTGGTGTATTTTGCAGGAGTTCATTTGATTTCAGGTTGAAGGTCTTTGAGGCTTCACACCAGGAGGGTGTGATAGAACGCTGAGGGTTCTGAGAGCGGTGCACTGAGGATGCACTTCTGAACTCTGAGGAGTCAGACAGAGACGTACTGAGGCACAAGACTGAAGTCAACAACTCAGGAGGAAGACCTCAAGGTTGTTGAACACCTTGGAGGCAAGACTGTGTGGCTGAGACACAGTTGCAAACAGAATCACTGAGGATTCTGTGAGAGCTCTGCCAAGTGGGCATCAAGCGTGTGTATAGAGGTGTACAAAGGGAAGAACTCCGTTGAGGGTTTAGAGAAAGACCAGAATCACTGGGGATTCTAAGAAGCTCTGCCAGGAGGGCATCGAGCAAGTGCATAAGCGCACAGGAGACCAGAACTGCTGAACGTTATGCGGGAGAGGAGACTCCGCCAGAAGGGTGTCGAGAAAGTGTGCAGGTAGGCACAGGAAGAAGAAGGGAACTCTTTGAGTTCTGGGAGTGAAGAAAGGTCCACTGAGGGAACTTTCACTGGGTTGCTGAATACCCAAAGAGACTCAGCCAAAGGTCACTTGAGTCAAAGGGTAGCCAGGAAGGCATCCGTTTTATTCTCCATCTGAGGGAGGAAGAAGATGAAATCCCGTAAGGGGTCTGAGTACTCGTAGAATCTCAGGACAGATAGCGCTTAGCACGCGAGAACTTCACAGAGATACAGGAGTCAAAAGAGTCCTTTGAGGATTCGAGGGAAAGAAGCTCAGGAAGGGCAGCATTCTCATACGCGCAGGCGAAGCTCACAGCCGAGGAGTTCGCAGCGAAAGGAAGACAAGGTAGAGGTCTTGGAAAATCTAAGTTCTCCCAAGTCTGGGAGGAAATTTTGCAAGCTCAGGGGGAGCAACAGCCGTCGTTAGATTGGCAGGAAAGAACAGATCTGGACTGTTGAAAATTCACGTCCAGGAAGGCGTCAGAAAGAAGCGCACCGGAGAGGAGGACCGACAACCGTCGGATCTCATATAGAAATCTCGACAGCCGTTAGATCGGGAGGAGTTGCACGGAGGTTAAGCCTCAGGAGGAGCGCACAGGAGAAAGGATCTGAGCCGTCAGATCTCAGACCAGATCGCCGACAGCCGTCAGATCGGCAGAAGCTGCACAGGGTTTAGCAGTGGGGATATCATCCATCGGGAAATCGGAGTTCTCGAGGTCGTGAGAACTGGGACAGCGCAAGTCGCGAAATCCCGACGGGATCTGGACCGTCTGTTGGCAGAGGGACACGTGGCGGAAATCAAGCGCCATCGGTGTTTGACGCATCGGGAAATCAGTATTCCCGTGGACAAGGCATCGGGGAAATCCACACTAGAAACCCCAACACAGAATCTGAGCCGTCTGTTTGAGGAGGGGCACATGTCACGCGATTGTTCGTTCCGGAGGTCCGAGGCACTAGGCATCGAGACTTTGCAGGTCTCAAAACAACGATAAGATCTGAACCGTTCGCTTGGGGGACGCGTGTCAGAGGATCCCGAGGAGTCGTGGATCGACATATTGGAGTTTTCGGAGACAAGAAACTCTTGCAGCTTGAAATCGCGATTCACGATATCCCGACGGAGGAGCGTGTGGGGCCACCCAGGTTCTTAGCGAAGGATAGGTGGCAGATTAAAGGCCGGGAGTCAGTCGGAAGACAGAGCTGTAGTGGGAGCCAGCTGTCAGTATAGCAGAGGTAGAGGACAGCTGTCAACTAAACGGAGAATCGGGATTTGGACGATCGGGAATCTCATAGGCGTTTGCATCATGACATCGTGAACCCCGTAGCCCCAATGGGGTAAGGTATTGGTCACGGGTGCTGGTCACATTTTCCAGGAGCTAGAGCCAAGAGGGCTAGTGCATAAAAAAGGGGCGCATTGGGTTTTTGAGCATTAAAATCCCGATAGGAAGGTAAGGCCACGGTCGCGGAGGCATGGTCGTGTGCGACAGGAGCTAAGCTTAGGAGGGCTCGCGCATGAAAAGAGCTCATCGGAAATCGGGGATTGGAGAGGACTGTGACTCTCGACAGCAGGAACCCCGAAACCCCGATAGAGGATTGGAGGATAACCACGGTCAATTTGAAGAAGGCCGTAAAGGGTAAAGAAGGATCTGTGGATGGGAAATTTGCACAATGAATCCCAAGAGGATCAAGGAGCCGCTTCGGCTCAACAGTGGGATTTTGATCGATCCTGAGAGCAGGTGAGTCGAGGAACAATCTCGCCTGCATCAAGTGGTATCAGAGCGGGAAATCTGTTTGTATATTGCAGACAGAGGAAAGCTGGAAGAAGACAGAGCACTGGAGGACTCTGTAAGGACTTGCTAGTAGGTAGGCAGCAGTCCATAGACAGTCAGCAGGGCTGTAAGAGGATGATGAAGCTAAGCACTCAGGNGCAGGAGTGACAGTAGCAGATCTGTTAGGGAGGTAGATAGACACGACAAGATGGCTACTGAAGGCCATAAACATGCTGAAAAGAAGAGCTCAAAGCTGATGAACGCAACAGAAATGGATAAAGAGCTCGCTGACATAAAGCGAGAGATGGAGGAGCTCGAAATGAAGATGCAGTAGAATAAAAAGCCAATATGGGTGTATGAATAGCCCGTGCAGAAGTCGAAAGTGAAATGGCCAGTCAGGGAGCTGATGGTCAAGGGACAACAGAGGCTGTTGAGAAAATGGCTGAGGTATGCTGAAAACCTCAAGGCCACTGAGGAGGAAGAAATGGTTTACATCTGTGAACCAGAGATTGGAGACATTCTCGGTGAGGAGGATGATCAGAGATCAACTGAGGATCTCATAGACTACCAGGAGAGCAGTGGAAGCGTCGAAGACTGCCAGGAGGGCAGCGGAAGCGTGTCAAACTGCCAGGTGGGCAGAAATGAAAATTTGAGACTGTCTGAAGGTCTCGTGGAGAATCCAATTCAGCAGAGGTTGCTGATGAAGATGGGATCGATTGATTTCATGGTCTGCCAGGGAAGCAGCGGAAGAATCCCATATTGCCAGGTGGGCAGGGATGAGCAGATGAATTTAGATTAGCCAGAGGAGATGACAAAGTAGATGAGACTGTCTGATAGTCTCATAAATTTAGAGAAGAATTTAAATCAGCAGGTGCAGCTGACAGAGGTAGAGAATCAGGATGGTATTCTGATGATTGGGGGAATTGAAATATTCCTACCATGTGCCCAGGAGGAGGAAGGAAGTTGTATTGCAGAAGCAACAACAACAAAATAACAGTCACAGCTAATGATGACTGTCGAAGAAGAAGAGTTGGTGCAAATGGTGCAGACTGCCCAAGCAGAAGAAAGAAAAGAAAAGGAGCATTATGAGGAACGACTCGATGATTTCAGCCAGCTAGCTGAGAGTGCTGTAGCATTGGAGCTGACAACAGAAGAAGAAGCAGAAGCAGAAGGAGAAAGCGAGCATTCTGAGGAGTGTCTCAGCATAATCAGCCAGGGAGCTAAAAAGAAAGAAGCTGTAGCACTGAAGCTAGCAGCAAAAGAAGCCGAGGAGCGGGCATATAAAGTTATCACTCCATGGGAGATGGAGCTGGAGATGCTGGAGGATTGGTTGAACAATCCAGAGCCAGAAAAAGAACTGGAATAATTTGAGCTGTCAGAGAAGAGGATGACTGAGCAGCAGGTCAGTCAAGAAGAGACTGCAGAGCTGAAGTCTGCAGCAGAGTGGCAACTTGAAGCCACAGATGAAGAAGAAGATGAAGAAGATGGTATGGGAGATCATAGCGATCTTCCCAATGGCCAAAATTTTTTGCAGCTGAGGAGACTGCAAGAATAGGACCAGCCAAGGGAGCAGCTGGACGAAGTGATCGAGAAAATCAGGGAGCTGATGTTGAGATCAGCGCAGACTACCAGCGAAGAGAAGCTGGGCAGAGAAAAGAAAGAAGCAGCAGCAGCGCAGCGGAAGCAGTAGTAGCAGAATGGAGCGGATGAACAGCTCCAAAGATTTATTTGGGATCCAGGAGGATTTCCAAGCAGCTACAGGGGAAGCGCATGAGATGGAGCTCATGATTTTGCAGCTGAGGAGTATGATGCAGGAGCATCTCTCCATGCAGCCAGCCAGCCAGCCAGCCATGTCAGCACGCATGCATTCAGATGCTGAAAGGGAGGTGCAACCTCATTCAAATTTGAAATGAATGTAATTTAATGTCTTAGGCTGGTGAGCCATAGAAGCCATGCCTTTGAGTAGGTGTTAGATAGGATCGACTTTAATGTTAGATTGGTTGAGATCTAGTTCTGGATAGCAGACTAGACAACCATTGATTGTAATTTATTAGAGTAGGTGAACCTGGAGGAATGAGCCCTCAGGTAAAAGATATTTTCAGATCTCATTTTGAGTTAGAAGAGAATGGTTGTATGAGAGAGCCATAGAGAGCTCGAGGAACACCATTGTAAAATATAGGCATTTGCCATTGTTAATATAACAGAGCATTTTTTTTCCCCGCATTGTTCTGTCTTATATGCATGTCTATGTGTGTTCCATATATATGTTGTGAATGTATACTATAGTTGTGAATTTTGCAGGAGTTCGTTTGATTTCAGGTTGAAGGTCTTTGAGGCTTCACACCAGGAGGGTGTGACAGAACGCTGAGGGTTCTGAGAGCGGTGCACTAAGGATGCACTTCTGAACTCTGAGGAGTCAGACAGAGACGTGCTGAGGCACAGGACTGAAGTCAACAACTCAGGAGGAAGACCTCAAGGTTGCTGAACACCTTAGAGGCAAGACTATGTGGCTAAGACACAGTTGCAAACAGAATCACTGAGGATTCTGTGAGAGCTCTTCCAAGTGGGCATCGAGCATGTGTACAGAGGTGCACAAAGGGAAGAACTCTGTTGAGGGTTGAGAGAAAGACCAGAATCACTAGGGATTCTGAGAAGCTCTGCCAGGAGGGCATCGAGCAAGTGCATAAGCGCACAGGAGACCAGAACTGCTGAACATTCTGCGGGAGAGGAGACTCCGCCAGAAGGGTGTCGAGAAAGTGTGCAGGTAGGCACAGGAAGAAGAAGGGAACTCTTTGAGTTCTGGGAGTGAAGAAAGGTCCACTGAGGGAACTTTAACTGGGTTGCTGAATACCCAAAGAGACTCAGCCAGAGGTCGCTTGAGTCGAAGGGTAGCTAGGAAGGCATCTGTTTTATTCTCCATCTGAGGGAGGAAGAAGACGAAATCTCGTAAGGGGTCTGAGTACTCATAGAATCTCAGGACAGATAGCGCTTAGCGCATGAGAACTTCACAGAGATACAGGAGTCAAAAGAGTCCTTTGAGGATTCGAGGGAAAGAAGCTCAGGAAGGGCAGCGTTCTCATACGTGCAGGCGAAGCTCACAGCTGAGGAGTTCGTAGCGAAAGGAAGACAAGGTAGAGGCCTTGGAAAATCTAAGTTCTCCCAAGTCTGGGAGGAAATTTTGCAAGCTCAGGGGGAGCAACAACCGTCGTTATATCGGTAGGAAAGAACAGATCTGGACCGTTGAAAATTCACGTCCAGGAAGGCGTCAGAAAGAAGTGCACCGGAGAGGAGGACCGACAACCGTCGGATCTCATATAGAAATCCCGACAGCCGTTAGATCGAGAGGAGTTGCACGGAGGTTAAGCCTCAGGAGGAGCGCACAGGAGAAAGGATCTGAGCCGTCAGATATTAGACCAGATCGCCGATAGCCGTCAGATCGGCAGAAGCTGCACAGGGTTTAGCAGTGGGGATATCGTCCATCGGGAAATCGAAGTTCTCTAGGTCGTGAGAACTGGGACAACGCAAGTCGAGAAATCCCGATGGGATCTGGACCGTCCGTTGGCAGAGGGACACATGGCAGAAATCAAGCGCCATCAGCGTTTGACACATCGAGAAATCAGTATTCCCATGGACAAGGCATCAGGGAAATCCACACTGGAAACCCCGACACAGAATTTGAGCTGTCTGTTTGAGGAGGGGCACGTGTCATGCGATCGTCCGTTCCGGAGGTCCGAGGCACTAGGCATCGAGACTTTGCAGGTCTTGAAACAACGATAAGATCTGAACCATTCGATTGGGGGACGCGTGTCAGAGGATCTCGAGGATTTGGGGATCGGCATATCGGAGTTTCCGGAGACAAGAAACTCTTCCAGCTTGAAATCGTGATTCGCAATATCCCGATGGAGGAGCGTGTGGGGCCACCCAGGTGCTTAGTGAAGGATAGGTGGCAGATTAAAGGCTGGGAGTCAGTCGAAAGACAGAGCTGTAGTGGGAGCCAGCTGTCAGTACAACAGAGGTAGAGGACAAATCTAAACTAAATGGAGAATCGAGATTTGGACAATCGGGAATCCCGTAGGCATTTGCATCGTGACATCGTGAACCCCGTAGCCCCGATGGGGTAAGGTATTGGTCACGGGTGCTGGTCACATTTTCCAGGAGCTAGAGCCGGGAGGGCTAGCGCACAAAAAAGAGGTGCATCGGGTTTTTGAGGATTAAAATCCCGATAGGAAGGTAAGGCCACGATCGCAGAGGCGTGGTCGTGTGCGACAGGAGCTAAGCTCAGGAGAGCTCGTGCGTGAAAAGAGCTCATCGGCAATCGGGGATTGGAGAGGACTGTGAATCTCGACAGCAGGAACCCCGAAACCCCGATAGAGGATTGGGGGATAACCACGGTCAATTTGAAGAAGGTCGTAAAGGGTAAAGAAGGACCTATGGATGGGAAATTTGCACAGTGAATCCCGAGAGGATCAAGGAGCCGCTTCGGCTCAACAGTGGGATTTTGATCGATCCTGAGAGAAGGTGAGTCGAGAAACAATCTTGCCTGCATCATCGAAGCTACAAGAAAGCTCAGGACGGATAGCACCTTTGTGTGCATGTGAAGTCTCTGTAGGAGGCACAGAAGTCGAGGAATCCCTTGAGGATTCAAAGGATAAGATCAAGAGGGACATCACTTTCATATACGCGCAAGCGAGGACTCGAAATTGTGGAGCTCATAGAGGGAAGACAAAGGTCGAAGCCTTTAGTCTTGGAGAAAATCTTCCAAGCATCAGGAGAAAGCACTAAAGCTCAGAAGGGAGGGCAATTGTCGTTGGATGAGCCGATAGATTCTATACTGTTGAAGTTTCTATGTCCATGGAGTAGCAGAAGGAGCGCACATAAGAAATAGATCTGAACCATCAGATCTTGACCGAATCACCCGTCAGCCGTCGGATCTGACAGGAATTTCACGAGGTTTAAACTTCATGAATAGGAGGGTGATCCAGGTGGATATTGGTGGCCACCCACCTTTTCCGACTGGCTCAAAATAGTTTTCTGGCAATTTTGGAAATTTACTATTTTTAGCAGGTTTAACTTCCAGGGCCATTTTGAGGGCCTAAATGAAGGTTTTTTTGAGATCTAGGTGCTCATTGATAGCCGAAGGCATGATTGAGCCCCCAAAATGAATCTCCTCGACGATACCTTTCCAACGAGCTATCACACGCCTAAAACGGAGATCGTATGAAAAAGTTACGACCCCGGGAAGTTGATGTACTAACTTACCCAAACGGGGCCCACATGACTTTTGGCGCTTCATCTCCTAG
>SNQJ01S0020922.1:14887-25377 GCA_010110895.2 Picea sitchensis
TGGGTCAGCCCAAGCATCCAACATCACCCTAGTGGACTCATAGCCTAGAAAAAGAGTAATATTCAAAATGAATACCTACGGTTGGGTGGAATGTTTCTCATATGCATCATGTTTCATCAATAAATTCATTGAGAGATAAGTATTCTTGCGTTGTTTATGAATATGAAGAATGCATGTTTATCTTCCATAAAGGAATGAAATTATGAATGTATGTTTTGTGTGACTGAGATATTAAGTACACATTTACATAGTAAGCTACATGAATTTTTTTATCTTACCTAAGTTGGTTGCATTAATTTTTCATCTACATTGTACATGTCTTTATATTAATTTTGAAATCCCACAAAGTTTGGCTCTTTTGTAGATTAATCCATTGGTAAGTGGAATATTGGAAATACTGAGTTGTCAATCCATTACCCCAAATTTTAGTCTTATGTTGTGGGAACCGATCATGGATATGGTTAGCATAGTGTGGGGTTCCATAGATTTTAATGGATGGACTTTGTGTTACAAAGTTGAGCTTGAATAGAGTTTGTTTAAAAAATTGGTCACATGATGATCAAGGCTTAAATTAACATATTATAAGTGTTATTGTATTTTTTATGTTGAGGATGATTGATAAATAGGGTAAATACACATAGTCAAACACCTTAAGTAAAATTCTCATACAAATAGATAAAATACAAGTACACCGGAGCATTACATGGTTAAAACCATCAAGGAGGGGAAAATTCCATGACCGCAACCAACGTGGTCACTTGAGGAAATATATTAATGCAAAAGGAAAATAGTTTACACATGAGTTTCTCACAATCAATAATATAGAAAATGACCCTCCATTTTCTTGAAATAGGGATCATGGAAAAATTAAGTGCTAAGCCATCAATCAATATATCCATTAGTATTGAGGAGGAGATGATTCATCAAGTCACTTTATGTTGAGAACATAATAGTGACTATCATAATAGATAATTACAATGCATATAAAGAAACACATTTTACCTAAAGAAACACTATACCAAGTTGATATTAATTAAATCTTAAGTGTATAAATATCCTAACATCCCCCATTAAGAACAACTTGGGATAGAATTGAAGGCTTTATAAAATTGACACAATAGGAGAGGTAAGGAGGTATTAGAGCCTACCCCCCCTTGATAATAATTTCTTGAACTCCTAACATAGATCAAATTTTAGAAAAAATCGCTTCTCTAAGAGAATTTGTGAAAATGTCTTTAACTTAATCATTTGTAGGGTGATGGATAACTTCATGAATGTAATCTTGAAGAAGCTTGGTGATGAAATTCATGTGTATCTCAATGTGTTTTTTGTACTAATTTTTAACTGAATCATAGGAAATTTGATTGGCACTTTGATTATTGCACTAGAGTGTGGTTAAATACTGTTGCTAGAATCCAAACTCTGAAAGGATTTTCTAAATCCACAAGGCTTCTTGACTTTCACTAACTACTACTTGATACTCTGCTTCTACTAAAGAAAGAGAAGGGTGTGTTTCTTCTTACAATCCCAAGTGACAATTATAGAACTAAGGATAAGAACATAACCTACAATATAATTTCAATCATTAGGGCCACCAAACAAATTGAGTTAGTAAAAACAACCAACAAAAGATTCCCCCATGAATTGTAATGTATCTAAAACTGAACTATACCATGGATACATTGAAATGTCATTTTTTCTACTTTCCAATGGCTCTCATGGGGTGTTTTCGTATACTAGGAAAAAAGACCAACAACAAAGGAAATATTAGGATGCTTATAAGTCAAATACATAAGGCTACGAACCAACTGGTGATATGAAGTAACATCTAATTCAAGTGTAGTATAGGTGGCAACAAGTTTGACTCCAGATTCGAAGGGAGATGTGTCTAGTTTACAATCTTCCATGTGAAAGCAGTGAATAAGGTCACATGCATACTTAGGCTTGGAAATGGAAATTCCTTCCTTGGTTTTCAAGACTTGGAGGCTAAGAAAATAATGAAAATTTACTAATCCTATCATTTCAAATTTCTTCTTAAGGATATGTTGATGGGCATTTATGACACACCGTCAATGGGAAGGATAGATCCAGACCGGGGTTGTCTATTTAACCGAAGACATTTGGTATGATCTAACCTGATGGGTTTTATGGATCCGTTAGCCAACTAGGGTCCTAAAAATAACTAAAGGAAATAAACTAACTAAATATATGATTCTAACAATCGACACACTAATTACAAATGTTCAGCTAAGAGTTTTAATGTACAATGATTATATACATTTTACAAGGTTTAAATAAAACATTGCGAAAGTAATTGTTTGAGATAAAGTTTCTAAACAAGATCAAGTATGAAAAAACTCTTTCTAATGTTTAAAAATATTAAACTAATAAACACTAAATGAATACAATTGTAATGATAACACGAAAATAGACAAAGCTAATTAACATCTAAATAATGCAATCATTGTTCATTCATTTACAAACAACTTTAAATAAAAGAAAACAATACATCTATTAACCTCTAGTTGATCAACAATAATAATCTAAGTTCATCTCTCTGCATTGTGTGGGCTCCTGCTTGTCCTACATTAAGTGGAAACCTATGACAGAAACAATCATAATACTTCCTGAAGAAATTCAAGGAAGTGTTTCATATTTTGGAGTGAATTATAACAGCGGAAAGATAAATAATTATATATCATGTGACCTCAAGATAACCAATAGCTGAGAACGAAAGAAATCTCAATCCTAGGTAGTGATGTTATCAACCATTTAACATCAGAGGTAAACTATAAAATACCTAAATAGTTGATCGATCACAAGTACAAACTAGACCAAAAGATAATGGACAACATTTAGATAATCAACGATATAAAATATCATGTGAAAAAAAGACTAAAGCTAAATCAACACAAGTAACATTTCATAACATAGAAATTATAGGAGAATACAATGAAACAAACATTGTACAGTTTACATAGGTCTAAGACCAACAACAAATTGTTTTCTCATATCACTTCCAAAATTATATGTCCATTCTATGGTCCAGAAAAATGTGCCCTCAACAACAGGAAACAATAGTTATTTAAACATGTCTTGGATCTATTACCTCCTATCATACAAGATAAAGGAAGATCTCTGAAAATAAGTTTGTTTTACAAAAATAGAGTAAAAAAAAGATACTCCTGTAGGAGTCTTTAAATAAAAAATAATTACATTAATGACATTGTTTTTTCAAAAATGGGAAATTACTAAGCTATTGAACGCTTAACCCATGATTCATTTTCCTTGAACACAACATCATAATTTGTTGTTTACCTAAAATGGTAAAAAGAAATCAAAGTTTAGATAATAATACAAACAAATAATTTTAAATAGAATGGCTACAGAATCTTTCAATTTTGTAGCTAGTCTCAAAATAAAAATAAAATCAAAAGTGAATCTATCTATTGTTTCTCCAACAAAATCAAATAAAAAAAATCAAAAAAACTATTTACCATTTCAGAGATTTGATAGAGAGGCATTTGATAAGTCTGAATTTATAATGGTGTTGAAGTTTTTTGAGTTTTTAATGATCACATTACCAGACCGCTTAATTATCTTATTAGCCCTGTGTGCGTTTGATCGAACGAAGCCTTTCAACTCGTCATTCTCCCTCTCGAGCACTGAATCTCGTGCTACCATTTGGTTCATTTTTGCCTGAAGATAGGGGACATCCTAGTAATATCTCTCAATCCAATCAAAACAGTTTTCGCAGTGAACCGGTTCTATGGTAGACAAAGGTCGAGCCTGTTCTGCAGAGGGAAATTTAATATGTCCTGTGATTTGTTTCAGATCATGTTGTATACCAGAGAAACCCTCTTGTTTCTTTAGGAATGGTGGGATATTATAAATGAAATTGAACTATGTTGTATCAATATTGATATCATTCCCCAGAATCCAGTCATCGATATCCTCTTAAGCAATAAAATCATTGATCTCATCCTCAAAAAAATGATCATCGACCTCGATCACAGGGGTCGATTTCTCAATATCACACTGTTGATTTCTCAATTTTCTAGATAGGATTCAGCCTAGTCTCTTATTTGTAAAATTTACATTTGGATTACTCTAATTTTTACACCTACCCCTTTTTCTTGACATTTGATTCATTTAAAACAACCTGAATCGGCTGATGAGTAGGAACAGTAGGAATCATATCCTTTAAATCATCTAAAACTTCTTCCAAAGACTTTCTGGGAATAAAATCACATCGTGGATTCTTTCCTTTGAATGGATTCTGGATAGAAATAGAGGTTTGATCTATGGACGTAGGGCCTTCTTGTATATTAACATATAGGTTTTCGATAGGCTGGGAATAAAATTGCATCGTGGATTCTTTCCTTTGAATGGCTTCTGGATAGAAATAGAGGTTTGATCTATGGACGCAGGGCCTTCTTGTAGATTAACATATAGGTTTTCGATGGTGGGGTTAGATCGACAAAGACTAGGGTTTTCATCAAGATGCAGAGGTGATTCTATTACATTTTCAGGTAGGGTAATATTATTTCTAAACAAGAAATTTTCCCAACTGTCCCTAGTTTTAGGCAGATGCGAAACTACGAGGATTTGAATGACACCATGGTGGAACAGGCTTGAATGTGGGTTTAGTTTCTGTCTCCGATAGAACTTAGCCATTTTCTACAGACTCCTAAGTAGATAAAAGGCATATTCAAACTGAAACCTAGAAAAACCATTAGCAAGCGGACATGATACAAAAAGACCAGACCATATCTACCTTCACAGGTAATTAATTGCTTAAGCATTAAGAGAAATCCATGCCATCACGGTTTGGAAAGAGAAATTGGTGTACCTTTTGGACAACAATGCGATTTCTTGGAGGCCATGAGTAAACTCCAGGGCACGCCTTCGATTTTGATGTTCTTAAACCATCGATCTTCCTCTTGGGATAGTCTTGTAGCCTATGTGATGGAACCCTCAGTCACCTCTAGCTTCAAATCCCCAATTTTAGCATTGGTGCAATCGAAATTCTGAGCGAAATCTTGGGCCGCTGCAAGGTTGTAACCCTCAAATTTTTTGATGAAACCATCCCAGCCATACGCCACAAGGTCATCCATGACATCGTCATGAGAGAGGAGAGCTTGTGAACCATTGAGATCGATCCTAACCACAGACGCCATTGATATGGTCACATAGAAACAATATGGGTAGCGAGAGGTGTGTTGTGTTCTCCAACACACGAAATGTAGGATGAGGTCTGCAAAATCAAGAGAAACCTAATACCTAAGGAACCGAGAAGCCACCATAACAACAATATGGAGAATTGAGTGGTTAGTAACCAGAGGACGCGTAGAAAAGAAAACAACTCTGTGAAATGAATGTGTTGGCCCTTGGTTAGGTAAGGAAGAAAATATTAAGGAGAAAAGGTGAAGTACGAACTGCACGGAAGGCACATTGACTGAGAATGGGTCAAAGTGGTCAAAGAAGTGGAAAAGAAGGAGCGAAGAAAGGAAAATCTATCCATTGGAAGAGAAGACCAAGGAAGACAGATTAGTAAGGAAAGATGGATGATGGACAATGTAGCAAGTGGAAAAAGACATCAACGAGTGCTTTGGAGCACCTCGTGAAAAAGACAGAAAGATGGGCTGGCGAAGCCTTGAAAATGTGGGTCAAAGTGGACCTAGGGTTTTAGACACCTAGGGTTTTGGGATTTAGGGTTTTGACACCTAGACATTGGTCATGTAATGTATAAATAAAGGTCTAGAAGACCTAGGAGGGTTGGATAGAGGTTAGTTGTTGATGTTGAGTGATTATTGTCTTGCGTGAGAGAACTATTGGGTGGGAGAGAAATATTATGGATATTCAGTTGGGTGTGAAGATCAACCCTGCAGTTGGGTGCGTAGAGGAGGAGATAGAGAAGAGAGAAAGAGAGAGATATCTACAAGCTAAGTGCGCAAATAGAACTGTATGTTTTCATCTAATATATCAAGAAACACAGTTTTGTGGGCATATCCCTAGGGAGAGGGTGAACCATGTATACATTGTTGTTCTGTGTGATTTATGTTGTGTCATTTGTTATCTGTTATATGGTGTTGCATTGTTGTGTTAGATCAGAGATATAAATGTGCGAAGTAGGTTTAAGTGTGGTAAAGAATAACTAGATTGTTGTGTGTCATTGTCTTGGAACCACTTTACATTTTTTTTGGTTGTAGACACCTGTGTCCTGCAACCCCCTATTGCTACTTCAGGTGAGACTACATCTGCTCCGCAAGTGTTGCCAAAAAGGCCAGTAGTTAAGGTTTGTTGGTGCGTTGTTAAAGTTGAACCCGGATCTGCCCCTGTGCCAACAAATGGTTACGTTGTCGGGACCAAGATCTTCTTGAGGGAATGTCAAGGTAGTTTCCATCAAATACAGAGATTCAGAAGTGGATAGAAGAACAAGAGAGGGACTTCACCGAAGCTCAGAACAAGAACCCTATCCTTGGTATAGAGGATTGGTTGGGAAGGTATATCTTTACCGATATACACGATATTTTCTTTGGAGGAATTCATAAGGAGCTATATGAGTGGTTAGCTAGATTAGTAGATACCCAGTTTGAGATCAGATCTAGACCACTTGTGGTTTGGATGTCGGCGTTGATCAAGAAGGTCAAGAGAGTTGATAAGGTCATGTCAAGAGCAGTATATCATTGGTTTTATAGCACTATTGGAGGGTACATTACTGATTTTGCTATTGACAGAGTAGAGTCATATAGCCAAGCAGAGGGATATTTCTTTAAGGGACCTAGAGGAAAAAGTTTACACTTTTTGAAGTTGAAAATCAAGTTCGTATTGCATGAGAAGAACATCTTGAAGATACAGTAATCGACCGGATTGAAAAGCTAATGTTCAAGAACTTAGACAGTGACAATGACACAGAGGTTGGACATATGCATAGTGGGAGAACCTTCAGAGAGGTTCCTCTGGTGAACCTATTTGGGCAAAGTCACAAGCCACTGGCACAGGACAAAGGGTTCTATAGAAGAGAAGAATAAGAGATATTGAACAAGGAACATTCAGGGTTTGCTAGGGCAGAGGAAGGGAAGACTGAAGAACCTCGCCGGGAAGAATCAGAAACTTCAGGGATTGTGCCAACTGTCGAAGTAAGTACTAATAATCCTCCTATTGTTTTAGTAGCACTAAGTAACTAGAGTAGTTAGATCTATCAGAGCACTCAGAGCACTACTACTAGTAGTTCAGTACATAATCAATCACGAAACCTAGGAATATCTATGGCAGATGAAATGCGGTTACCTATATTCAGAGGAGATGGATCTGAAGATCCTAATCAACATTGGTTTTTATGCGAAGGTGTATGGAGTATTAATAAAGTCAATGAAGAAGCTGTTAAGAGAGCTCAGTTTAGTACTACCTTGAGAGATTGCGCACTGATATAGTACATGAAGTTTGTTAAAGGAACTGTATAGCCTAAACCATTGAACGATATCAAGACTGCACTGAGTGCAGAATTCAAGAAACCCAAGTCGGAGTCACAATGCATTACAAAACTGAAAGAAATCAAGGAGAGAATAGTTGAACCTGTTTGGGAGTTTGATCATAGGTTTAAGACCTTGACATGCCGTTTGAGTTTTTAGATTCTAGACGAAAAGAATAAGGAATGATTCATTGTTTCCCTCTTACCACACATTAGAGTTCCTCTGATGCAACAGAAGGTCACTCCATAGGCCGAGGCACTAGAGATCGCCATGAAACTAGAATCAGCCCCTATGGGAGAATCCAACTTAGGTATGAGTCAAATTTTGAGTCATCTAACTAGCTTATCTCTGCAGGTCGAAGATATGAAGAAACAAAAGGGAAAAGACAAAAGAGAAGACATCTGGTGTATCATAAGCAAGTCAGAGGGCCATGACAAGGAGCATTGTCCTGTATTTAATGAGTACTTGGCCTCTAGAGCTCTGAGCCCTTTGAAGCAGGTTACTCCACCCTGGTGTGAGGTATGTAGAAATAGACATCACCCTTGTGAATGATATTACATGAAAAAATATGTCCAAGCACCTACCAATATTTACTGCACATTCTGTAAATTTGTGGGGCATGATGAGAAGGATTGTAGGGCTTATGACCTCTTGTATGAAAGGTTAAGAGATACATATAGGATTCAAGGAGAGATGCAGCAGGAGGGAAATGCTACGTAGTTTAATTCCCCAGGAAGAGGAAACTTCAACCCTCATGGTGGATTCAGAGGAAGAGGATGAGGAGGAGGCATGGGTCGAGGTTGAGGTCAGATCATTTGTTATAATTATGCCCATCCAAGTCACTTGGAAAGAGACTGTCAGAACCCTTGCACCACTTGCAGCTACTGCAACTCATTTGAACATGTTATTGAAGACTGTTCAGTATTGTTAGCCAAGCTCTGGGAGAGATGAGGAGGAAACCATCATGTAAAACTGATATCATCAGAACCTTGCGGAGAGGATACTAGAGTCACTGTTATCACTAGAGGAGGCAATGTTACAGGAGAAGACATGGTGACTCCAGGAAATACCACAGAGGAATCAAGGATCATAATAGCTGCAGAGAAGACACAATCATTTGATCCAAAGAGGGAGAAGCATATGTTTGAAGAGGAAAGAAGAGAATTTGGAAGAGAACAATATTCTTCATAAAAGGCACAACCAGAAGTGAGAGAATGTGGAATGCCTCTGGCATTCGATCAGTCTTCCTCACCAGGGATGGAAAAGAGGTAAGCAAGCTTGTTAGTTTCTTGTATACATTCATTGATTTGATTAAGGATGAAAGAGTTGAAAGAACTATAATACTTGATGATATAGTATGATATAGGAAGGGTAGATCCTCTATTGAATGAAGCAATACATCAGGTATCTAGAAATAGAAGGACAAATAAGAAACTACACCTTAATGCTCAAATTGGAGACTATGACATAGATTATGTGGTCCTCGACTTAGGGTTAGAAGTCAATGTTATGAAGAAGAAGACCTAGGCACCGATGGTAAAACCTAAGTTGATTTATTCCCCTATTAGGCTCAGGATGGCTAATCAATAGGAATCAAGCCCCTTTGGAAGACTGGAACAAGTCCCTGTGGACATCGATGGGGTAAGGACGTTTGCATACTTCGAAGTGATTGAGATAGTTGATGATAGTTTTCATTATCCTGCGTTGTTGGGCATTGATTGGGCTTTCAACAATTCAACTATTGTCGACTTAAAGAAAAGAAGAATGAAATTTGAAGGTGATGGCCTTAGGCTCATTGCACCTCTTGATCCTAATGAAGGTCATAGATATTGTTGTTCCTGAGTCTGTACTAAGGCTTAAAGTACAGTGTCAAGGCATCCGAAAGTATACAAAAGGTTGATTAAGGATTATACTAACCTTCGGTATGGGAAACTAGATCAGATTTCTATGTTCTCGTCGTCTAGCTTCCAACTGCTCTTGAGCAGTTATGTCACGCTCAATGACTTCCCACGATTGTTCCAATTCGTCCCGGGTGTTTGCAGTTTTAAGGATTGTGTCTAAGAGATTTAAAGCAATATGTATTTGGCTAGATAATCCGGATTGAATATTGGGTTGAGTTGTTGCAGGGACAGTCATTTAGGAACAGTTCCAGTATGGAAATGGTTTTTTGAGAGATAATTTATTTGCTATGTTAAATTGGACGAAATAAAGAGGAATCTTTGCATGAAAAAATGAAATAAAGATGCAAATTGAAGGCCCTTTCCTGTAACCATGTTGTTTCAAATAAAATAACGTGAGATGGGAGAAAACATTAAGCTGTAGATGACGCGGAGTTCCTGTCAGCGGAAAACTCACGTATATACAGGAGAAGAAATTGACATAAACATAATTGACTTAATGTGAATAAACATAAAATTCAGTAAGTGTAAATTGGTCTTACACCTGCTAATAGCTGGTGCAGAGGAAAGACAATAGACAATTACAGAAATAGATGCAAACCTTTCACCATAGTAGTGGTCGTACTAAATTACAGTGATACATGTCAATTATGTAGAGCAAAATGAAAAGAAACAAATAACATGATGAAACAAACTTGCAACACAGTCGTGACAGAATCGGGAATCCTCAAATTGCTTGTATTAACTCCTTTGATGCCAAAAAACTCTCTTACAGTTCGTCTCAAAAAGGTCCATCCTTGTTCTCTTCTTTTTGCGATCTATTTATACAAAATTTGCCTCTTGGTTCAAAGAGCAAAATTACTCCATCTATCCGAATCTGTTTACAAAAAGGTGCCAGATGCTTGTTTTTGCTTAAATTTAGTACATATGCTACACTTGTCTAAAAATGAAATACAAGTTGTTAAGGTTTTGTATTGACAGTTGGTGGGAGCGAGATAATTCCATTTCACCCATTCTATCTTCCAGAAGTGCTAGGTGTCTGTCCTCGCACGGATTCAGTGTACATGACACACTTGTTCACAAATTGGGTCATGAGCTGTGAAGGCTCGGCCTGACA
>SNQJ01S0020922.1:42620-55038 GCA_010110895.2 Picea sitchensis
CAGGGAGTCGCATGTATGCAGACTCAAGAGAGCACTATATGGGCTGAAGCAAGCACCCCGTGCTTGGTACACTCGGATAGACAACTATTTCACCGGATTGGGCTTCACCAAAAGTGAAGTGGATGCAAACCTATACCAAATTTTGGTGGAGGGTAAGCTTTTAATCATTGTTCTTTATGTTAATGATTTAATACTGACTGGTGATGAGAAACTGATACACTCATGCAAGGAGGACCTTTCAAAGGAGTTCAAGATGAAGGATTTGGGCCTTCTTCATTATTTTCTTGGATTGGAAATATGGAAGCGAGATGGTGAACTTTTTGTGTCTCAAGGAAAGTATGCAATGGAGATACTGGGTAAGTTTCACATGGAGGGTTGGAAACCCATGGATACTCCTCTTCCAGGAAACTGGAGGAAAGAGGATGCTACTTCTGGAGAGGTAGTGGATGATACTGTCTATCGACAGTTAGTGGGTTTGCTAATGTATTTAGTGAACACGAGACCAAACATTTTCTATGCGGTTAACCAACTAAGTCAAACGATGGTTAAGCCTACCAAAATCTTTTGGAAGGGGGTAAGCATGTCCTGAGATATCTGAAGGGCACATCTAAGTATGAATTATGGTATAGACAAAAGGATGAGGTGAAGTTGCATGGATTCATGGATGCAGATTGGGCGGGCATCCCAACGGACAGAAATAGCACATTAGGGGGGATCTTTAGTATCGGATCTACAATTGTTTCTTGGTATAGCAGGAAACAAATATCCGTGGAACTTAGTTCAGTGGAAGTGGAATACATGGCAGCGAGTCAAGTTGCATGTGAGGCTATCTGGATGAGAAATATCTTGGTTGGTTTGTTTGGTTCTCATTTAGATCCGACAGTGATTCATTGTGATAATCAGAGTTACATTAAACTCTCGATTAATCTTGTGTTTCATGATATATCTAAGAATATAGATATCCGGTATCATCATCTCAAATATTGTGTGCAGCGGAAGATCATGTTGATTCAATACATTCCTACGGAAGATCAAGATGTAGACATTCTGACGAAGGTGCTCACCAGGAGAAAATTTGAATATCATAGAGACAGGATTGGGGTAAAGGATAATCCTTTTCTTGTTGAGAGGGAGTGTTGAAACGTCAACAAGAAACATGTGTCTAATTTACTTTTCCCTTAAATAAATTGGACAATAAATATTAATCTATTATCTCATAATTACTTGAAATAATTAACTGAAATGGAAAATCAATTAACTATGGGAAATTCGAGTTCAAAGGTTGGTTGGTAAGACATGGAGGTGACTTGAAGTTGTAACAGAGTTATAAGTGTAGTTATGAGAGTTGTGAAGTAGTTTAAATCAATTAAGTGAGTTAAGCCTAGTTGTACTAGTTGTAACTAAACTTGCACTAGTGAGAGTTCAGTAAATTAATTATTAATTAATTCAAAATCAGTGAACTCACATGCAACTGAAGATTCGCCACGGTTAACTACATTCATGTCAGATCCAGTGGAGACCTAGTTGCGATAACAGGTGACAGGAACAATTTGGCTATCAGTTGTGATTTGAGTGAAGTGCACTCATGCAATCACACATGCAGTGGATATGCTCATGAGAATGTGAAAACTAGGCAATTCAAATTTCATTGTGAGAATTCTATTTGCAGGGATTGTGTAGAGGAGGCAGGCTGTCCGGACACAGAAAATTGGCACATGTATTTGCTAAATTTTTGTATGATAGTGTGAGACGATTGTGTTGTACTAAGAGATCTTGGATTAGATTTTTGTATGAGATTGTTTCATGATCCATGATATACATAATATATGATAGTGGGGTTTTTATCTTTACGCTTTCCCGGAAAAACTTATGTGTTATGTGTTGTTGATATTTCACTTTGTGATCGTGGTTTAATTTCCGCAAGAATATTAGTAGAAGCGATTCTATATTTAACAGTGGAATATAATTGTTAGATTAGGAGAATCGCAGGAAATACATTAATTGTATTGAAATTTCTACATATCCATCCATTACCTCACAAGCAAACTTGTTTTTGGAATATTCCACCAACAAGTGTGCTTTCCAATCTGTGCAAATGCCCATCATCAAACACCCTAGTGGCCTCCTGGACAAGGCATATTCCATGACGTTCCTTTTTCCCTTGACATAATCGATGTCAAAATAAAAGGCCTGGATCTTCGAGACCCACTTTTTTTGCCTCTCATTGAGGTCTTTCTGATCCAAGAAATACTTGAGACTGCTGTGATCGGTCTTCACTACAAATCTACTGCCCACCAGATACTGCCTGAATTTTGTTAAGGCGTGCATAATTGCTATCATTTCCTTGTCTTAAATAGGGTAGATCTGACTCACTGAGCTTGCTTCTCTCAAACGTAATGGGATGGCCTCCCTGCATCAACACTGCTCCAATTCCCACGCCTAATGCGTCACACTCCAAGACGAACGACTGCGAGAAGTCCAAAAGGGATAGAATAGGGCATGTGCTCATAACCTCCTTCATCTTCTCAAATGTCTGTTGTGATTCCTCTCTCCATTGAAAGACACCCTTCTTGGTCAAATCTGTGAGTGGTGCTCCTAATTGCGAAACCCCCCTGAAAAACCTCCTGTAATAACTGTACAACCCAAAGAAGCTCCTTAACTCTATCAAACTTCTGGGTGTTGGCCAATCCAAACTGGCCCTGATCTTCTCCTGATGTACCTGAAACTCCTGTGCACTGATGATGTGTCCCAAGTAAAGCAACTCTATCATACCAAACTCACACTTGGACTCTTTGGTGTATAGTGACTGCGCCTCCATGATGTTCAATACCTCTTCCAAGTGTCCCATATGCTCCTATAATGTCTTGCTATAGACCAAAATGTAATAGAAGAAAACAAAAAATGATTTCTTCAACTGCCCCCTGAAAATGTGGTTCATGAAAGACTGGAATGTAGCTGGTGCATTGGTTAGCCCGAATGGCATAAACATAAACTTGAATTTGCCAAAGTGGCACAGAAATTTTGTCTTCTCTATGTCCTGCTCTCTAACGCTGATATGATGATATCCATAGCATAGATCAATCTTCGAGAAGAAAACTTCCCCATGCAACTCATCAATGCGAGGGATATGATACCGATTTTTGATGGTTTTCTTATTCAAATCCCGGTAGTTGATGCACATCCTCATGGTACCATCCTTCTTCGGGACTAAGACAACTGAAGAGGCGAATGGACTGCTACTAGGTCTGATGTGTCCCATTGCCAACAATTCCTTGATTTATTTTTCTATATCATCCTTGAACCTCTTAGGATGACGATAGGGGGGGGTGATCATGGGTTTGGCCCCCTCCTCCAACTCAATGGTGTGCTCAAATCCCCTGTCCAACGTTCTCCCTGGTGGAATCGAACCCAAAACCTGCTGATGTCATGCCAACAAGTTCCTGATCTCTATTTGATACTACTGTCGACCCTCAGAATCCTTCCGCATAGTGATCAAGCACTTTGTGGCAAATGTTGCCTCCGCATGCCTGAAGATCCTTTCCATCCTCTTGGCTAAGATTTTCCTGGGTGCCCCTATTGACATGCCCCTTAGGAAAACCCTCTTCCCATCACTGTCTTTGAATCCCATATCTAAGGTTTGGTAGTTGGTGGTGATTTTACCCAAGGTGATCAACCACTGAACTCCCAAAAATACATCTGTGTCTGATAGGTCAACCACATAAAATGTATCTCTCACAGTGTAGTTTCCCAACCTGATCTCCAAGTCCAGAAATTTTTCTAGACACTCCACTGTATGGCCATCTACTACTGCAACATCAAATCCCTCAAACTCCTCTATTTGAAGGGCCTGTCTCGATACCGATGAAGCGTTAATGAAGTTGTGGGTGGCCCCACCATCTATCAGGGAAATTGCCCGCTGTCCTTGAATAGTACCTCTGATTCAGAGAGTGTCGTACCTAGGTACACCAAAAAGGGTCGCTATGACTCCACCCTTTGTTGGTTTTCATCTGCTAGCCTCCTCAGGAGGCTGTGGAACAACCGATGGGTGGGTCCCTACCGATGTCGATGGTTTACGGGGAGGCTGTTCCTCCACCTTCTTTGTCTCCTCCTCCGATCTGGTGGATTCACTATCCTGCTCTTCCTCCTCACTATCCACAGTGTTTGCGACCACCTCAATATAGTGAATCTCTCCCTTTCCCATGCATCTGTGGCCTGGGAGCCAAGGATCTCTATAGTTGAAGCAAAGCTTCTTCCTCATAAGATCTCGCCTTGTCTCATCATCCAAATTCTCCTTACCCTTCCATTCCCTTTGTAATGGCTTCCGGTCCTGATCCTTCTGTGGTACAAAGGATTTGGAAAAGGGTTTAGTTTTTGGCACCGAATCTACCAAATATCTAGTGCGTAGGATGGCTTACTGTAGGGTGTGAGGTCGGTATGCCTTCACCCATCCTCTCAAGGGTTATGTGAGACCTTCTGTGAATAACATGATTAGTCGGGGTTCAGATATATCTGTCACTTCCACTCCTACCCATTGAAACTCTGAGATGAATGCCTCTGCTATGCCAGTTTGTCTCAACTAGGCTAGATCTCTGAAATGGATCTATGGATCCCTCCTGTCAAATCTGTCCATGAGTCTCTCTGTGAACTCTCGCTAGGAGGTGATGCAACTGTGGCCCAATGTCACCAATCCATGATACCACCACTCGTGTGATTCACCCTCTAAGTGTAAGATGGAGAAAATGATGGCCTTTGTCTCGGTCATCTGGTTGAGATTGTAGTAGGTGTCAATCTTCTGTACCCAAGCTCTTGCGGTGCATTTATACGATCTGTCAAAAGAAGGTATGGTGAGTTTACCAACTTTCCAGATGAAATCAATGTTATGCCCCTGCTGCTGCCGCGACTGCGACCCTCCTCTCTGTGGCTCTCTGGGGCGGTTCCTGAGTTTGAGCCCATAATACTTGACTAGGGTCATATCTTGATGGAATTCATGACCCAATGTTGCATACTCTCTTCGATACTCTGCAATTTCCTCTGCATGAGTGGGTGGTCTTTGTGCTATCAGTATCTGTGCTGCTACCGGGGGTGCCCTCTGGAAACTGGGACACAATGAATGTGGAATCCTACTCGTAGAGGTGTATGTGTGAGTGGGTGATTGGGGTCTACTTCCTACCCCTGAGTTCCCCTATGCTGCATGTGGGGCTTGTGTTCCCGGGATGTCCACCATAGCCAATCTATTAGCTACTTGAGCCAAGGACTGAGACATGGTCCGCTAACTAGCTAACATATCACTGATAACCTGCATGAAGGCTACATATGGATCCATGGGGGCTTTAACACTGCCCTCTAGTCGTTCATATCTGTCACCTAGCCTCCTCTCTACTTCACACTTGGCCTCAGACTCTACTCTTCTCTCTGCTTCTCTATTTGCTTCTTCCTCTTCCTCTGAGCTGGGAGGGAAAGGAGGAAAGTTAGGCCTAGCCCTTCTTTCCTTATGCCTGTTGTAAGTGACATATTCATCACATACGTTCTCACGACCATATGGGTCTTCTGCTGCACTCATAGTCTTTAGTCACAGGTTGGCAGGACTAAAGCTCTGATACCACTGAAATATCCCTGATCCCATTGATCAAGATATTTGCTACTGATCTAATGTTGTGTCTCACAAATCTGATACATTGGGGGTTTTTGGATGCGTTTCAGTTGTGTGTTTGAGATATTTATGATTATTGCATGTGCATGTTGCCTAATAACATGTATTATGCAACTCAAGCATGGAAATACAATAACATACTAGAAATATAAAGTATAATCGTCAGCTATATCTCATGGATCGTCACTGGAATACAAGCAAATAGCATAAAAATACCCATGATCAAAAGATGAAGGAAGATCTAATGCATGCATAAA
Organism: Picea sitchensis; assembly: GCA_010110895.2. Lineage (NCBI taxonomy): Eukaryota > Viridiplantae > Streptophyta > Pinopsida > Pinales > Pinaceae > Picea > Picea sitchensis. The sequence continues at coordinate 48,528 of SNQJ01S0020922.1, forward strand.
TAGATCGAAAAAAATATGCGATTCCGGAGAGGTACGGTAACCACTACTAGCTGGAAAAATCGTCCGAAAGGATAGACCATCAGAATGAGCTAGAAACTACTTCAATAGAAGCGCCCTAGCCTCTAGACTGAAATGGATTAGTACCAGATGTCAGATCTGGTCTCTGAGGCACTACATCTGGACCCCTGGGGGGTTTGCGCACCTTTTGGGACACTGGATGCACCCCAATTAATTCCACCAATATAATCTTCTGCTATAGGACTTAAAACGATCATCTCGCCAAATGTGGAACTGGGTCGGAAGGGTTTCCCCAGTGCCCGGATGCTCCGTCTGCAACCTCAAATGTCCTGCCAGAAGAGATGCGCCCTAAATGGCTGGATGATGCACCTTGCAATATTCCACCATCAGAATCTGATGGAAAATGGATCAATCTGAGCACCTTGGCTGGATCTCAACTGGGTCGGAAGGAAACTGCAATCTGAGCTCGAACCTCGTGCAACTCCACAAACCCTCAATCTAACTTGCACCCTCACTGGCTGAGATGTGCACTCTGCACTGGATACTCTTGAATAACATGGTGAAATACTTGGATGGTATCTCCGATGGGATAGGGTGTCTCTCCGAACACTGAAACCGATCAATGATGGTGGTTTCCTCCAGAAATCCACAAAACAGTAAAGTTGACTCTCTTCCTCCTCTGGAAACTCTCAACATCAAATCATAACAATGCATAATGAGGAGTTAGGTCAAATTCCTCCCTTTATACCCTTCCCGATAGAATTCACCATTGACCTCATTTAAGCTAGGCGCTTTTTCTCCTTAGGTGAATAATTAATTAATTAAGTCCCCCTTTAGCACCTTTTCATTCTAATTCTTCGTTGACCTAGGCTTAAGTAACTTTTCCTAAGTTTTTGGATTAATTCACCATTTAGCCACTGTTCGCGTTCAAATGGTCACCAGGTGAGAAAAATGGAGAGCGCTTTGCATACCCTGTTGGGTTCATCAGGGCAGAACATCTGTGGCAGCATGGGGTTAACAGAAAACAAAACTGAATACAATCTAACTATCAACTGAAAGCAAATAACACTGCGAAAATAAACANCAATTGATTGCACGAATCCTCCTATGATGAGTTTCCCATTGGTATATTCGTTTCATCAAAGTCATGGTTTGCATCCCTATTTTTGTGACAGGATCTTAGGATGGATCAAATATTCATATATATATAAATTTCATAACAAAGACAAAGTTGTGCTTGATTTATTTTTACCTAAGTATCTTGGAAGTAGGCGTGACATATTTCTTTTAGATCATCCATGTGAAGAAATTAATGAACACTTAGAGAACTGTCAGGAGGATGGGGCATTTCAGCCTTGGTTGATGGTTATTCCATTTCCTTGTAATCCTGACAAGTTTTTCAAACCTACTTACACTCGCCCATGCCATTATGACCCTTATCACGACAAGATTGTGCAATGGTTGGAGGATTCATACATCAAGAATATTCAAGGGAATGGTAAGATCATGCTTACCTTATTTTTAAATGATGATGATAAAGGTGAGTATGATATATTTTTGTCATTTTTTGATATACTACCATTCTTGTTACTAATATTTCATCTTGTTTCCATTGCAGGATTGGAGTTACTCCGATAGCTACATTGGAAACATGACTTCACGTAGTATCCTGATTTGTTCAATAGTTAGGGTAGGTTTAGGAATAGGTTTTCTTTCAGTTTTATTTCTCACTATTTCTCTTTGTAATAATGCAGTCATGAACGCAAGTGGGCATACCACGAGAACCATAATACGGCTGTTGTTAGGGAAGTCCTCTTGATCCTTTTTCTCTTTACTTCTAGTTGAATGTTTATTTTCAAAAACGCAGTATCGTCATGAAAATCTTAAATGGAAAGTAAAGAGATAAATAAATCTAAATCAACCCTGACCCAAGGTACCACGAGTAAGACTGCTTTCCCATCAAACATGATTTTCCTACTTTCTTTCAGTCTCTCAAGGGATTTGTTGCATAAGGTTTTCAGATGCACCTTCTGTACATATTTGTTTTTTGTTTTTTGTTATTTGGATTTCTTTGCTTTCCAATTTTTCTTCACTGGTGTGTTTTGTTTCCATTTATGCCTATCAGTTTTTCTTTTTGAAATACACATACCTGCATTATGAACTGTTCAGACAAAGAAAACAAAAAATTCTTCCTCTGAAATGACTGTTGAAAATTTGTCTAAACATCTATTATAATATACTTCTGAAATTTACATCTATGTTGGGAAAAGACTGTTGTTTGAAAGAAGTTAACTGATTTCGATCTATGAGTGAAGCCTGTCACAATCATCCATTATCTTCTTATGTTGTCCCTGTTCCTTAAGGGAATGACTCAGAATATGTCTCCCTGCCTTAGAAGGTCAGTTTTGTAAACAAACCATCTCTAAATCTTAAAGAAGGACAGTTTTAAAAAATTCTTTCGAGGTCTGAAAAAATATGTCCAAAATATCACAATTTTCAGCGTCAACCTGCTCGATTAAATATCTTTAAAAAACCAAATAAATCATTAAAGAGTTGTGGGAAGTGCTTGTAAACCCACCAGGATGCTGAACAGGCCTACTGGCAGCGGGTAAATGCATGCATGACCCCAAGACAACTTTGCCGAGGTATTGAACAGGCCTGCTGGCAGCGAAGCAATGTCGGGTATATGCAATTTCGTAAGTATGAAATCTCTTTACCTTAAAAAGTCCTTTATTTTGATCTGGAACTTCTTGGTAGGATACGAATATCAGAGTGGGTTAAATGGAAACCCTGTCGAGGCTATGGACGCCTTCTGGCAGTAGTGGCTCTGTCAACAGTATTGGAGATTTTATCTTTAATATCGTGGCTCCCTTGTCTTAATATTGTTATCAGTTTTCATCCTTTAAGCACTACTGGAGTATTTGATTAATGGCGATGTTTAAACAATTTTCTGGTTGTTTTTTGAGTTAGAATTATTCTCTTTATCATAATCTGAATTTGTTCTTTTGGCAGAGATAACTGCTTCTACCAGTGTGTCTCCATTGTTGGCAGCCATTTCGCATTTTTATCCTATCTTTATAAGCTTCCTACACAAGTGTTTTGGAACCCTTGATTCTCATCACAATCTTTTGAATAAAACAACACTATTATCTTGTACATTTGCACACTTGCCTTTTGTTCTCGTTTTCACGACTGCAAGCGTGAAAACCTTGAGTTCAAAGTCATGTCGATAGCATTAAAATCGTCACTAGATTATTATGGTTACCCTTGTCTATGTATTCACTGCATTTCCAATCCAATTATGGTCACACAGATGGCAAGACACCAAACCTTTACTTATTTGGCATTTTTTGTTGTTGTTAATATGACTTCATTTTTATAAGATTATGATGGTATTCTAATGATTGTGATTGAGTCCTTAATTCGATGGTGGTTTGATGTTCTATTGTTTTTGATCGAATTCAATGTTTTCATAACCATGCATTAACATTGTGATTAGACCCTTAGTGCAATGGTTTCGTACAAAGCTTAAATTTTATGATCGAATCCTTAGTGCTATATTCGAAATATTTCTTTGTTTCAAACCATGCAAACACTATTGTTGTGCAAATATTTGGGTCTACTTATCATAGTTTTTAATGGTTGTTTTATTGGCATTATTTTTTAACATACACCAATAGTGATTTGAATCACCATAGCGTCGTCAATTGTACATTTTGATACGACTGTTTTGCATGAGTTTATTTCGTTCCACCACCTGTGCACACTTAGGCATTAATGCCTGCCTTCTATCCCAGGTTACCTCTGTTGGTTTTGGGGAAATATCTGAGCTTTCGATCCTGCGTATACCCTGTCCAAACCCCTGTTCGTTTACCCTGTTGTGTGCTCTCTCCTATGGCACCTGTGGTGCGCATAGAACCTAATGGCAGTCAAACACTCTTGCTATTCGACAATGCTCGTGAAGACTTGTAGAATAGTGGCTGGCTAGTTTTCATCCAAAAGTTTGAGGGTTTCAACCTTTCGGTCACCCAACAATTTGCACTCACCTTCGACGGATGCAGGGCTAAGGTCGGAGATATCCCACTCGAGATAAATGAGGAATTCCTTAGCTCAGCTACAGGCTTACTAGCTAAAGGGCAGAGGTGGTTTAAGAACTCGAAAGTGGAAGAGGTGTCATGGCCGCTCCTAGTCACATCGAGGAAAGTTGTTAGTTGTGATAGAGGTATGCTTGTCAGCGCCCTCAAGCCCAGGTGGCATGATCTATTGGCAATTGTTAAGCAATTTGTGACTTGCGAAGGGCGTTACGGTTTGGTATTTCTTTATCATCTCAGGTTGCTTATGAATTTTATAGACTACCCTCTGAACATGCCACACTATCTCCTACACAGCCTTTACAAGATGTCCAAACGATTTAAGCGTGAGAAGGCTGATAGCAGCCTTTTCCATCACTGCTTGATCAAAATCATTATCATCCACCATTTGAAGCTTAGTGGTGATTGCTGGCAAGCCTTCCTATCAAGGAATGGCTTTTCCACTCCCGAGTCTGTTAAAGTGGACAAGGTTGTGGTTACTGAAACTCTAGTTGGGCCAACCGTGCCACCTCCTACCCTTCTACCCCCTGTCAAACCCTTGAACTTCCCCAACCTTGACCTACCCGATACCATGGATGAACCATGTGATAAAGACAATGCTAATATCCTCAAGAGGCCTGTAAGGAAGAAAGGCAAAGGTGATACTAGTGTCAATAGTAAGGGAAAGAAGAACGCACGATGGATATATAGATGCGCTAGGAACAAGCCCAAACAAAACTTTGACCAGAAGCCAATAGTTTTGAGTGAGGACGCAGACTCCGATATTGAACGTTTCTTGACTGAGGAATATCCTTACTCCCATGGCCTCTGTTCTATGGAACCCTATGACTATGTTTCCAACCTACCTCCGTGCCTCAAGAATGACCCTAACTTCCCAGGAATTAAGCTTCACAATGAAACCCCTGGTAACTTGAAAGAACCCTCACCTGTAATGTCAAGGCCTGATCAACCACCATGTACTCAATGAAATTCCTGGCTTGAACGTTATTACATGGATGTTCCCTTGTTGCAATCTAAAATTAAGTCATTGGAAGAACGAGTTATTGTGTTGTCAAAGGAGAACGACAGGCGACAAGCCAATGAGAAGAAGGAAAAGACCACTGGTTCAATTGTCTTCAGAAATGTTGAGGCCGCAACGGCCTTTGTCAACTCAAAGTTATCCTGACTGAAACGTTTTCCTACAGCCCAGGTATGTATTTCAACATTGATTTTTTTTTATTTGGTTAGCCGATTGTGTTCGCTCCCATTTAGTACTGTTTGTTTGAATAGATTTAAAAAAATGGTTCTGTTATTTTGATTTCGTTTTGGATTATGTTTGCATTGAATATTTGTTTGCTAAAATCGTGTAGATATGTTTTGATTGAACCGATTTAACATGATTTGATTTCTCTTGAATTAGTATAACGATCGTATCAGCCCTGAGTTAGTTCGATTAAGTTCTGTTTGGTTTGATCGAGAAATGATTCTAATGTTTGAATTAGCATAATCTTTTGTGTATGCGATGCATTGATATCAGAGATTGGTTTTATAAATAGAATGTAATCTATTGATTCGGAAAAATGACTCTGTTAGTTTTGATTCTAAAAACGATTCTGTTAAGTTTTGGATTGACATATTGTGTTTGTATTGAATTCGTATGAAAGATTTGTTTGATCGATTATAGTCTGTTTCGATTGGAATTGATTCAAAAAATGATTTCGTTGGTTTCAAATTTATCAAAACGATTTTGTCTATTCCGAATTGGTAATAAAAAGTGTTTGATAGATTGCATATATCCCTGTTACCATTCGGTTAATTAAACATGATTTCTATCTGTTTCAAATTGGCATAAAGATTTGGTTACTTCTAGCATGAACGATTTGCTTTGTGTTGAATTAGTAATTATAGGTTTGTTTAATAGGTCAAATATATTTCTATTTTTGTTTGGATTGATTTAAAACGGTTCTGTTTGCAAATAAGACCAGCTACAGAATCGTGAGATTCTGTAGCTAGTCTTAAAATTTAGATTTTTGTTAATTTTATCAATAAAACATTATCTAAACTTGTGTATTCTTGTCCACCTACTGGTGCCTACGAATTTCAATGAAAAATTGGACATGCTAAGGCAGTTTAGAACATGTTTTTGTGATATAGTTTTGTTTTAAGTTCTTAGTCATAGGCAAAAATAGAGACTTGGGAGATTGTTCCCAGATTTTTTGTAAACTGTTTTTGATAATTCCCACATGGATGTTTTACCCTGTGGCCTTTATATACTCATTAATTTTTGTAATGAACCCATGACTGTTGGGAGAACAAAGACTATGGATTCATGATGATACAGACTCGAATGGAAGTGGATCTTTTGTAACAGCTTTAGCTTTCAATTTATCATACTTTCGTTCAGGTTTTGTGCATTTTAATTT
>SNQJ01S0020922.1:73938-95531 GCA_010110895.2 Picea sitchensis
AAATATTTTACTTAAGGTGAACATTGAAATATTTTATTTATGGTCGACATTGAATTTTTTTTGTTATTAATATTATGTTTAACATGTCAACTCCATGTTGAGCATAGGAGGAATTACACAATGGAAACATTCTTACTTTACCTCTCCATATCCTCATAATCATCAATATCAAAATGTATATCAACATCTACACCTTTGAATTTGATGGTTGCCCTGTCATATGGCTTGGCTTGCGACAAATGGAAGAAAATTCTTCATAAATATAAATCCTATATCATATAATTTGAAGTGGAAAGTGTAAAAAATGGATTTTACTAGAGCTTAAAAAATACACAAACCACAATCATATAAAAGTTTACAATTCAAGCAATCTAAAAATCTACCTTGCAACTGCATGGGTTGCGTCAAATCCATCTTCACTTTATGATAAGGAAATGTCATCTTTTAATTTTAGAATGCTTACATTTTATAAATGATTTCCCAATAAGAGAAACATTTCAATACATATTTTAGTGAGGGAAGGGAATAGTCATTAAAATGGAAAAACAATCCATACTTAGTTATACAAAAGTTTGTGAAACTATCCAATAATGTTGCATGCTTAACAAATGTTTAGAATTATAATTGAGAATTGGGGGTCTCTCTCCACTTATGCATGTGTTGTATGAAGTAATAACAACAATAAGGAGAACATATTTATCATTGTTCAATATGGTGTGGTATTGATGTTAATTTATTATTAAATCTGACTGTGATTACCACTCTAAAAGTCTCATTGGCCCTTTGTAAGAACTTCATTGACAATTTGTCACCATTGTTAATCAATTAGCTTTTGCATTACAAGTGCGATGACAAACATCAACGTATTACAACCATGTGATGTTTTTTTGAATAATGGTATAGGTATATCTACTTGTATGCATCTTGTATTCCAGGTATTCATAGTTGTCCAAGAAATTAGGCTCACCTTTATTGTGGTTTATGAGAATGTTTTATAATGTTGGATTTCACACCACACCTTTACCATAAGACTTAAGGATGGAATCAAATTGGGTTAATGATGAAGTGGTCTTGTGATGTGTGAATACCTTCATGATTTCCCACTTAATTTTAATTACCAATATTTTCTTGCTATATTACTAGTAATATAAAATCCTTTGAGTAAACAGGGTAAACTATTAGGCTTGATTACATAGTTTTACCCCCTCAAGAGAATTGAACCCATGATATCTCCAATTTTGAGGGAGAGATGTCACATATAGCTCATGACCTCTTGATATAACCTCAAAAATAAATAATTAGTAATTAATTTAAACATTTTTTAGGAATTTCAAAGTAAATTATAACTATCATCTAATAAAATCATTTTTTCATATATATTTTTATTAGTCCAATAAATCATAGAATTTTCCCTCTCGTGAATGTTAACAAAATTTTACAAATTCAATAGTCATATGAATATTAATAAAACATTTCAACTTCACTCAACTATCTATGAACCATGATTTTCAATTTCAATAAACTATCCATGGACCATGAATTTCAAGGGGGAAATTAACTAATATTAGACTACTCAGGAAATAAAATTTATTAGAGATCCTTAGTCAAGGGAATGGTGATTAATTTCTTAATTTAGTGTATTAGCACATTTTACAAATAATCTATTTTATTGGTTATGGTGTGGGTCATTCCATGGTTTGACAACTTGGATTTCATCTGCTTCTCGTCAAGCCTCTGATGCCTCCCCCTCTTTTCACAGAAAAGAAAAAGGTTATTAGTCTTCTTGTCTATTGCAAATTTCTTGAGGGAATGTTAGAAAGGGGACACGTTACTGATTATGATAGATTGTTAAAAGTGGGCAATGAAGCAAAACACCTTTGCTGCAATGTCACACACCACAATTATAGAAGGAATGTGCATTGCACCAACATTTTCCTACAAATTCTATGCAAAAATGAAAGATACTACCTAGGTCTTGTCCAAAAAATAAGTGACACAATTGTATTCTTTGTCACTTACACGGTTAAAATTTGTATCTTTGATCACTAATCTACCCCTACAATTCTCTTATGCCATAAGGGAGGTCACAAAGTTGTAGCTTCTTCTATGTTTTGAACATAATTCTATACATGCAACATTTAATTAGCTGATACAATTTCAAATATCATTGTTATTTGTATACTATGCATATATGTTTATGCACCACTTCAGTGTTTGCCAAAATAATTAGAGGATAACACGAGGTATATCTAAGTCTTCATGTTTTGAGAAGATATATATAATTTAACTTACTAACAATTAATCTAATTAGTTCTAATTGACAACAATGACATGGTTTTGTATTTTCTAATAATTAGTGATGATAATAAAAGTTGTTTTATGTTTTTTTTTTTTTAGTAACAAATTATGATTCGATATTTAGGTAACAAATAGTTTTAGATGATATCTAGAATTGAAAAATGTACACATGTAACATCTTTTGTTTTTTTATATATACTTGGAAAAAATTATTACGCCATTCAATTCTATATATTATCTTTGTTTTATTGTCTTTTTTCTCACTAAATATGATGGCCATAAAAACATATATTACCCAATTTTTTTTTGACGTTCCCTTATAAGGTGACAAACATAAAGAGAGAGGTTTCTACTAAACACCCTCAAATATTAGTAAAAGTCAATGAAGGATCAATCAAGGATGAAGAGAGGGTGTATTAGCGATTGTATTTCTTTGGCTTCATTATTGATTAATAATGAAAAATGATGCCCTTCAAATTATCAAGACTATTGATATTATTAATATAACTAAATTTAAAGAGAAGTTATGGTGATACAATGATATTTAGAATTAGAAAATTTAAGTTACTACAAACAAACCACCAACCTTAAGTTATAAGATCAAAATCATATTTTCATTATTACTAGCTTCAAGAAGAAAAAATATATTCCAAAAAAAAAATGGTTCAAACTAGTGAATGAACCAAAAATGACCTACTGGAGGAAATAATGGAGAATGAACTTGTGTTTGCACTCATATTGCTCTAGTGTAGAAGAGTATTTCCTACCCTTACCTTCCATGAGAACCTAGAAATTCATGGAAAATTTCTCAATTGGAGAATAACATAATTATTACTCTAATATGAATGGTGGGGCTATCAAGTTTGGAAGGAAAGACACATGATTGCAGACTCACCTATTTATATTTATGTACAAAGCATGTTTAGTGTGGAGTGCACTCAACCATTTCGATAGTATCTTATATTTCAAGACTTGTAGGATCTGTCTTTCACATCCAAACTAAAATTTGTAATAGTCCATCTATAACCCCTAGAGACTCGATATTATCAGCAATGCATTGGAGATAGGAGGTATACCACAACAACTCATTATGTAGAAACCACATGCAATTTTGGTGAGTCTAATTGAGAATGAATGTACAATTGAGAGAAAAAAAAACAACAACCAATGTAACAAGTCTAGAGTAGATCCTTTGAAGTTCAAATAACTTGAGAGCCTCTCACTAATGAGTAGTACTTCCCAACAATGTTGATTCTCTTACTACACTTTCCTCTATATTTATTAGAAAATGAAAATAGTTGTGCATGGAACAAGATAAATTAGATCTCAAATTGATTTTGTGCATGTAACGAACTAATTGTAGCAAGACTTGAATTGGGGGAGTTATTAGATTGGTGCATGCAAAGCACTGACTACAACAAGACAATAATTGTTGAGAGGGTTTAATACCCTCTCGGTGCTATACTGATCAAGAATTTGATGAAATGTTAATCTATCCCTATATTGAATGTTGTAGAAGTAAATGGGAACATATAGGATTTGATTCTCTAAATACCATCAATGAAAATGCCATTGCAATTGTAGTTTCACCTACTAGATCAGAACCAAGATTAACAACATCAACCTTATGTGTCTGCCTTGACGTCATAATATCCTATGGAATTTTCCAGTAGTACTAATCAGTGTCTCCATCTCCCACTTGAAATTTGGGTTTCAATACTCTAAAGCCATGAATTGTAATGAGTTGGGTTCTAGTACTAATGGTAGAGAAATGAAAAGAAATTACAATAAAATAAAAATACACTTAGGTTATCCCTCTTCAGGCTTGAAATGAATCCATTCTAGTGATATAATCAATGAACCATTGCATACCAATGCTACTACATATCCAATTTATAACTAATGAGTGAGATCTAAGGCAAATAAACCATGATAGATGGAACACACTACAAGCAACATGAAATCCAAATTATAGACTACATAACTTATTTCAACGTATATTTTGAGCTTAATCAACACACCACAACATGACCTCATCAATTCAAATTAAGCCTTAATATAGAAAATAATTAATCTATAAACTAACAATTTTGATTCCATTGTTTATCCCAATTGACCTCTCGCATCAGTTTGGGTTTCATACTCTTTCACACTCTGTGAAATTATTATGACAATAAAATCCATTGGAAGGTCAAATTTGCATGATCACAAGCATTATAGTAGCCACCCACTAGATCCACCTACATTTAAACCCACACAATGAAAGGCTCTTTATTGATATCTCAAATGAACAACTGAAGTTGAAGTATTTCCCCATGGCTCTCGATCCAAAAAAACAAGCAATCCTAATCCTAGTATAGAATTCCTCATAACTTAACACAACATGAACAACCACACATGGTGTGCTATTGAGATTGGAACCTCTAACAAGCAATATTTATACTAGTTTAGATTTCTTATAGCTCAACACATTTAACCACAACAAACCTGCATGGTTTTCAATTTCAAATTGACATCTATGAGGGGTTTAATATGGATGTGTGCTAGTTTAACTAAAAATGGAAAACTTGTGCCCTACAAGAGTGCATATGTAATTCCTAAATTCTCACACCATGTAACATGCTAATTGGAAGGAAGACTAGAAAATCTATAAGCTTCTAGAAACATTTAAGGCACTTGCTTAGAACATCTCCATAATTCAATCTAGTACTAGCATTAACATAAACTCTCATATTAAACAAGAAATTGAGTTGTGCCTACTCCACTAGAAGTGATGACCATAACCAACATAAACTGCAAATAAAAGTAACCCATACTACTCAAAGAACACCTAAACTAAATACCCAAAACTCAAAAGACCTCTAAGACTATCCCTCCTAACTACAAATGGAAGTTTTAAAGAAAGTTTTATATATCCTAATTACGAATTACGAATTGAAATATGAAAAAAAAGTTTATATTGATTCTTTTGCTCTCCATAATCCCTCTGAGAGCAGCTGATTCACCAAATAATGCCATGTTACTTAGGGATTATAGGATTTTATCTCTATGATGAGGCCCTTGGATGAGTAGGAAACAACCATAGTCATTAAGAAACTCCACAAATTTGTGGGCACAAAGTTAAAGCACATAGTGGAGCACCCTTTAGGTGAAGATCCCGATGTCAAATCTAGAGGACTAATTTCACATGCACAAGAACCACATGTACTATGTGAGCGAAGCCCTATTGAAGATCACCACCAAAATCTCCAAAGAATTCTTGCTAACTCTCAATACTTGCATCAACAATTTCAACAACTGAGTTCCAATTCACCATACAATCCCTTGATTTTCTCATTGCACAAGTCAAGCACAAAATATGGCTAAATCTCACCACAAATATGTCTTTTCTATATAAAAACCATGTCCTCAAGGGTGCACTGGGAAGGATAACATATAATACCACTTGGATTTAGCCTTTCCAACAACATAAAAGAAAACCTCCATTTCAAGGTCCATTGAAGAAACCTCCATAAGCATATTAAAACTACCACCTACCAAGCCTATTAAATAGACCAAGCTAAAATGTATTCAAGCCACCCTACCACCAACAAATATCCTATAACTAACATAAACATATGTATTATTTATTTTTAATTTCTATTAATGATATATCATGAAACCAATAAAAATTCAAATAATTTCATTTAAAAATAACAATTAAATAAAAAAATTTAAACTTTACACAAGTCAATTTTTTTTTTTTAATTTTTGTGCACTAGTCTCAAACTATTGAAAAATGGAAACAATACTCTATGCCTAGGGACAAGAACTAACAATGCAAAAGAAATCACAAGAAAAGAAAAACCAAGGGCTGTGAGCCTACGCACTAGATCGAGGAATCTACCCTCTCCCATTTGAAGGGACAACCTCCTTTCGTGGTTTGCTTCTCTACACTATGCATACTAAATTAATTTATAAGGCCCTCATCAATCCATTTGAAAGTAGTCGTTAAACACATTTTGTTTCCATTGAACTTCTCAATATATGCCATCTGTTAGTGGGCCCTGACTCAAAGCTAATATAAGGACTTCTTCTAAAGCTAATATAATGACGTTTTTGTTTTTTTGGGATATTATCCGTTTAATTTTTCCTGTAATTCGGTGAGAAATTGTTGGATTTGTAAATTTGAGTGGTCAAGTTTATATAATGAGACCGTTCCAGTGGTTTTTCAACAAGCTCAATCCATTTATTCATTTAAAAATGCAATTTAAACAACAAAAGATTGAGATTTCATTCAGATTTATATTGTCCGATTCTGACGAAAATATCAAAACATAAAACGTTTAGACAATGCCCACCGTGAAAAGTGCACACAAAATTCAATAAGGCATTGACTAGACCAATGCAATCAATTTATACCAAGCTCTTACTAAATATTTCATGCAATGATTATATCTATAAGTTTGGAAATATTATTTGTTATTCATGCAAATAGTGCACCATGTTTAATCAAATGCACCATCTTCGGTGTACTGCTATATTTTCAAGCACATCAATATAGATGTTGTCTACATATATTCATTAGCACACCAAAAAGAGTGAAAAGTTCATTGGAAAACATTTTATATCTTTTCATTATGCTTATAATGTAAGGACACACCATCGACTAATGTATGCTAAGCACTGTCATTCAGTGTGGGCAACTACAATGCACTTACCATGGCATAGTGAAAATAATNCATCCATACATTTTTTTTTTTTGTAAGTCAGAGTAGAATGCTATATTACTGTATTAAATATGATACAAAATGGGGATCTTGGTCCACCTAAAGGAAACCAGACCAGGGGATCCTTACTGCTGGTTTTTAATAAAGATCCTAGAGGTAACCGGTCTGCCAAAATTGGAAACCATACCATACCTCCCTTTTTAAAGTATGAGAAGCATAGCCAAAAAATATAGAGGTAACTAACCACTCAACTGATACTACCACAACCTACCACAATTTAAACTAAACCCTACTACTTCATGGGCATGACTACCATTAAAGATAAAAGACATTACAAACATAATACTAAAAGTTGCTAAAGCACCTGGGAGTGGTCCTTCACCCCACCCATTTGGCCTTTGTTGTCCTCCTTTGGGGAGACAGTTCTGGTTCTTCTAATTTGGGCCGGTCCTCCTTGTCCATCTGCAGGCGTTATGTCCATGTGGTGGATGTATCTCAGGTACATATGGAATTGCGCAACCAACGACTCTTGTTTACTTTTCTGGTCCTTTTCAACCTCCACTAACAACTTGACACTAGTTTCCAGCCCGCTGATACGACGATGAATTTTGTCCAACATAGTTTTAATATCTCGGTGGTCTTCCTGGCGCGCCTCCTCCCGATCAGAATTTACTTTCCCTATCAAGATTTTGGTAAACCATGCCATCTCCACCATTCTATGGTAGAGGGTCTCCCTGGGATGGATAGCCCCCAAATATTTTATCCAGTCTACCTCCTGCACAACCTCCCCCCACTCTTTACCGCTTCACTCCTCCTTGATTTCTTCCTCCCACTTACTGACTGTTTCCTTCCCTTTCGGGGAGACCATCATATGGAATGTTTTCTTTGCATCTCTTGTAGCCTGCTCAATTCTAGTCAAGCACCTCGAGCTTTCCGAGATATCCTTCCCCTGGGGGATTCTCTTTCTCTGGGTATGTTTCAAGCACGCCATGCCTCTATGCCTACCTGTTTCTCTACTTTTCCCTTTCTCTCAGTGCCTCACTTTGCGTCTCTCCTTAACTAGCCTGCTCTTGAGACTATACTTTTCACTACTATCTAACACCTTCTGGTTGCGGCCTTGTCTAAAGCTCTTCTTCTTATAATGTTCCCTCTTCTGAGGGACTGTACCTCCTAATAATTTTACCCTGAGGTGGTGAGCTCGACCTTCTTTATTGGATGGTAAGGCCGGGCGAGCCATTATGTTGCGATCTCTTCCCCAATCCTTACTTCTGTCCCTGCTTGCGTTGTATCCGGATGCTCTTGGTCTTATACTTGTCCTGGGGGATGATGATCCTCCATTGGTAATTACCATCTCCACACCCCTTAACTCATCATGATTTTTCAACCTGCTACTTGGCCTCTCTTCCTTACTATCACCTCTACACTTGCGGCTATTCAATACATCCTTTCATCTTCCCACTTGCTTCATGTCGTGTTACCACATGATAACTGGGGGCCAAGTGTTGTGACTATCATATGCCTCCTAGGTCCCACACCAGGTCTAGGATCCCCGTGTCATCCTTGATGTGATCCTCGTCTCTGAAGCTACCACTGTGATCTCTTTTCACCAAGTGGATGCAGTCTGATCCGAGTTTCCCCCTTGGGATTCTGGACCAAACCTCATCCAGTTCATGTCCCTCCTTGTTTACCCCTTCATTGGCTAGCCTGTCCGCTAGCACATTCACCACCTTGCGAATCCATCTAAACTCTATCGTGTTCAGGGTTCTCAGGTGTTCCCTGATTTTATGAAGGGAATGTGCTAGACGCTAATTCCTTTGCACCTTTTCCACCCTAGTTCCATACTGAAGTTTCTTTTCAATTTTAACAACCAGTGTTGAATCACCTTCCACGATGACATTCGCCATGCCCTCTCTACGTAGAATTTCCAAGCCAAGTTCCAGAGCTCCAAACTCCACCGCATTATTTGTGGAATTTCCTATGCTCCTAGCATACATGCGTAATATGGTTCCTCCATTGTCTCTTATTACCCCACCATCTCCTTCCACCCCTAGATTTCCTTTCATCGCCCTGTCAAAATTCAACTTAATGAAGCCTGTCGGAGGAGGAAACCAAGTATTAACTCTTGTCTGGATCTGCAGATCTCGGGCCACAGGTATGTTAAAGCTCCACTCTTTCAGATAGAAATATTCCAAAATGCGTAAGTCTTGGCCTATGTTTTTGTTCTTGGAGTTGTTAAGGTTAAGGCTCTGTATTGTCTCTCTTATTTGAGTTACGATAATGTCCTTTATCCTTGAGGCCGATTGGATTTCATTCTTAAATATTCGCATGTTTTGTTCTTTCCAAATCTCCCATATTACCATCCCCAACGTTATAGCCCATCACAGGTTCACCACCTCATTATCACTATACCTCTTCTTCCATTTTTTTATTGTGGATATGATATCCCCCCTTACCCTATTGGACTGGTGATAAATACAGGCCACCCAATCCCATATCTCAGTTGTATAGTTTCACTCATCTAGGATATGATCCGTCGATTCTTCCTGGACCTCACACATATGACACCGTGAGGGTCCAATGAATCCTCTTTTTGCTAGGTTCTCCCACGTCATTATCTTCTTGTGTAGGATTAACCATTCGAGAACTTTAATCTTTGGCCATTGGGGGCCCTCGCAGATCCTCTCTCAATGTGGTTCTGGGTTTTCTTGGTCCTGTCCTGCTATGTAGTGTCGGGCCTCTTTTAGATTGAATTCCCCTCCAGTTTTCCTTCCTCACTTTAATTGGTCCTCCTATTCCGAGACCCCAATTTTCCTTTTACCCAATTCCTCCTCAATCTCATTCATCACCGGGTTTCCCTGAACTCTATTTTGTGGGTTGATTTTTTCCCAAATTCCCCATCTGTCATTCTCCTCCCTCTGTTTCCAGTACTGATGGACTTTCGTTTTTCCTTTCTGAATCATCTCTTGCTTGATAAACTCTCTGTCCTGGTTTTCCATTCTGGGTTCCTGTTGCCAAGCATCCTCTCAGAATCTCGTTGTTCTCCCATTCCCAATTTCCCAAAAGCTGTGACTCTGTATCCAATTTTTATTCCTCTAGGAAAGATTCTAGATGGATAACCCTTTCCTTGTTCCCATGGCACCAAGATTTCCTTTACCCATATCCACCACAGTTTTTCCTCGTATGCCTCATTGGTGACTTGTGGGTCTTGTAATCCGAGGCCCCCTTTGTTCTTTGGTCTGCACACTTTGTCCCACATCACCAGGGCCCATTTATTTTTGTCCTCATCTCCTCTCCATAGGAAGTCTCTCTGGATTGCTCTAATTTTTTGTAGGATGCATTTTGGAGCCAAAAACACCAACATAAGATATGCCGAGATTGCTTGTAGGATCAATTTAGTAAGGATTAACCGTCCTGCTAGGTTTAGAGTTATGTAAGTCCAATTATTAACCCTCTCCTACAGCGTGTTGATGAATCCTTCCCACGTTATGTTCCTACACTCCCTGTCTGTCAGGGGCACCCCCAAGTACTTTGTTGGGAGTGTTTTCCGCTCAAACCGCAATATGTTGACTAGGTTCCTTTGGATTGCAGGATTTGTGTTGAAGAAGTATATCATGGATTTAGAATGGTTTACTTCAGCCCCCGAGGCCTCTCCAAACTCTTCTAAAACAATTTTGCATGCCTTTGCTTCCTTGACCGTGGGGATTCCATGGAGAAAGGTATCGTCCATGAACTGTTGGTGTGTTGAGGTTGGGAATTCTTCAAACAATTTTAGACCTTTGATTTCACCTTCAACCATTGTTGTCTTTATGCTCCTGCTTATCCCTTCCATCATTAAAATGAACAGGAAAATGGATAGAGGATCCCCTTATCTTATACCCCTAGAGGGGTAGAACGACTTGGCTGGAGCCCCATTTACTAGAAGCGAGAAGCTTGTTGTAGAGACTAGGTTGATGATCCATTTAATCCAGTGCTGGTCAAAACCAAATGCTTCCATCATTTTTTCCATATAGTGTCAACTTATTTTGTCATAAGCCTTATCCAATTCCAACTGGATTAACATCCCCGCTTTATTTTTACTTTTCAGGGTATGTATTATTTCATGGGCTTGTATGATTTTTTCCAGAATCTACCTCCCCTCCACGAATCCCACCTGTTCCTGTGATATCGGAGTTGGGAGAAGTGGTTTCAATCTATTAGCTATTACTTTTGAGATTATCTTATACACAACATTGCACAAGGCTATCGGTTGATAACGGTCCAGAGTTTTGTCTTCATTTTCTTTTGGGATCAGAGTGATCATCGTGGCGTTCAAGGCCTTCAGGATTGAGGCTGAGCATCTGGAGTCCTCCACTATACCATAAATATCATGCTTAACCACATCCCAACAAGCTTTAAAAAATTCCACTGTGAAGTCATCTGGGCCTGGGGCCTTTCCATTTGGCATCTCCTGGATCACTTGGTCTACTTCTTCCTTTTCTATGGGTTTGAAAATGTTGACATTGTGTTCCTCTGTTACCAACTTAGGGACGTGCCTTACTATCCTATGGATTTCTTTGGTCCTGTCCCGGTTGGGTTCTTTGGCTATCCCCTGGAAGTGTTTAACCAGAGTGTTTTCAATGTTCTGGTGGGACTCTCTCTCTATCCCATCCTGATCCTGGATCTTCAAAATTATGTTATGAGATATTCTCTCTATAATGGATCTATGGAAGAACTTGGTATTTCTCTCCCCTTCCTTAAGCCACTGAATTATGGATTTTTTTCTCCACAAGGTCTCTTCTTGCTTAAATCTTGCTTCCCAATCCTGGAGTAATTGGTTCTCCTCTTTTTTCCTCTCCTCGGTGTAGCCTTATTGGATGCATTGATCTTGTAGCTCTTCCATTATTACCTCTATCAATTTGTTTTCCTAGTGCATGTTTCCAAAAAATTCTTTGTTCCACTTCTTGAGTTTTTTATTTATGTACTTGAGTTTTTTTCCGAAGTCTAAACATCTTTGTCCCTTGTTTCGGGATATCCTCTTACCACCAAGCTTTGATGTTCTCCTTGAAGGTTTGGTAGTCGATCTAGAATTTCTCGAATCTAAAAGGCCTTTTCTTTGGTGTTGTCTGAAAAATTGTCTCCAATCGCATCGACCAGTGGTATAATCCCCCCCAGGGGAGGATGCTGCCTTCCAACGCTAAACATTGCAAAATGATGGATTCTGAGACTAGGAATATGTATAGCCTCGTGGCCACCTAATGGTGTGAATGTGTTTTGTTGTTCTAGGTAAAATGCCCATTACTAGTCCCGATGTCCACTAGCTCCATTTTTTCAATGAAGGTTGTGAATTCTTCCGCATCTCTGTCCAATCTCCGGTTGCCCCCTTTTTTCTTAGCTAGAGTAGTTATAATGTTGAATTCCTCGACCATAATCCAATGGGTGTTATTGTTCCCCTCCTTTAGATTTTCTAGGTCCAAGAGCATTCTTCTCTTATCCTCCAATATCTGGGGTCCATATACATTTGTACATAATACCTCCTATGTGTTCCCTATCACTTGCATTTTTACAGATAGTGTGTGCCTAGTGGCTTCAACAGAGAGAAGATTCACCAATTGTGGGTTCCATAGGGTGAGTATGCCTCCCACCATGTTTTGACTCTCTATAGTTATAAACTTGTACTTATTCCAGTACTTCTTACTTATTATTTCTATTCTGTCTATATTACATTTTGTCTCTTGAATGAAGCATATATCTGGTTGTTCCATCTTCAGTCTATTTTTAAGGATTCGTTGTTTTCTAGGGTTTTTTAGGCCCCTTATGTTCCAAGTAATAACCTTCATTTAAACAAGTGGGGGGGAGTTGGGAAAGATCTTTTTTATCTTACCTGAATTTATCAGAAGCGCTCCTAATTTCTGTAGGGCTATGCTGATTGATTTCCTCCCTTTCTTCTGTCTTTCCTGCTTTGGTGAGTGTTGTGGCTGACCTTCCCCTGTTTTGATACCCAAGTTTCCTATTTTTCCATGCATGTGCTTGATTCCTCTGGTTTTTTTTTCCTCCCTCAAAATGAATAGGTATTGGATGTGATCCAATTCCTTCGTTGGTATATTGTCGACTCCTTGATTTTTCCATTGTTCCAATATATTTGGGAGGTCTATCCCTTCCCTTTCCACAATATCTCTTAGGTCTGGGTCTTCTGTTCCAACCTTGCTTGGTGTCATTTCCAAATCTCCGTCGACCTCCTACATTGGGGTATTTGTGTCTCTGACTCCTTCTTCGATTGTACTCTTATTGTGCCTGTGATTTCCTTGAGAGTTTTGACTCTATGTGGTCTGATTTTCTTCCTGCTCGTTTGTTTCCCTTTCCTTTTTCCTTTTATGTTCCTCCTCTTCCCCCTGTTTTGGATTTACCTATCCTTCAACTCTATTCCTTTCTTCTGGGTTGCTCATTATGGGGGGATTTCCTTGTCTCTTATTTCCTCTGCCTTTGTAGTTTGGCCTAACAAACCTGTCCTCATCCTGTTGTTGTTTTAAGTTTTCCTGTTCCGATTATTATTTTAACGAGAATTCTCTTAGTAAGTTCTTATGTTCATGACACCTTCTACATCGAAACACGATATGCTCATAATCTATGCTTTGGATCCATTCCTTATCCCTGAAATCGAGACTTATTGCCTCTGGGAGTGCCCCCGAGACATCCATCTCTATACAGATTCTTGCATAGGATGTATACTTCCCTTTTAATGTTGCATCAGACATCTTGACATATTTCTCTAGCTTATTCTCTATGGATTTGAAGGTGGACGATAGGAAGTAATCCAGTGAGAGGGAGTAAATCCCGAGCCAGTCTGGTACGCTTTTAAAGGTCTCCTTTTCTGGGGAGAATTTTTCCTTCCAAGGTTGCATGTACAATCCCATTGAGGCATGGAAATGCGGCCCCCCTTCAAATATTTTATCTCTGTCTTCTAAGTTCATGAAGACTGCTGTAAAAAATCCTTTCGATCCCAGGTGGAGGTATTCTTCTCCACTCGACTTCCATTGGTATTTTATCCAGTTGCGCAAGATCTTTTCTGTAGGCCACAAGCCCATAAACTTGCAGATCAGGGCGTGTGTCTTCATCTGATCCCTGAAGAGTTGGGTCTTGGGATATTCTAGAATAACCTTTGGGATTAAAGTTGTTTTTGTTTTGCATGGGTTGTTCCCTCCTCCCCCACTAGGGTTTTTCGTTTCTGGCGTACTACTCCGGGCCTCCCGGGTCTCCTCCCCCACTCATTCTTTTTTCCCCTGGTTGTCCTCTTTATGGTTCTCTGGCCTTGATCCCGAGGTCCCTGTTAGAGGTTCCTTAAACCCTACGCTGTGTGGAATTTTCCCTCTGTCCACCACCACCTGCTTGTAGGAGGGAGTCCCGCTCCCCCCTCTGGTCACCATTCTTCTCACTGCTGACGCTGTAACCCTAGAACCAATCCTTGGAATCCTCCGTCAGAGTTTGTCAGAGCTCCTTTTGAACATCAACATTAATACATCCATACATTCATTTACACACTGAAGAGAAAACAAATTTTGTTGGAAAAATCTTAACTTTGTCTAAAATGTTTATAATGTATGAAAGCAACGCTAAGTAGTATATCTTATTTAATTGGTGTATGGATTTAGGATGCACTTACATATCAATGTGCACACTACTACCCTTCAAAATTGTTGTACAAATGATGTGCAATGCCCTTAAAATGACTTGGAGCTGCACTAATGGTGCATTCATACTTCTATTAGCACACTAGAGAGTGCACGAAAGTATGACACATTATATATGTTTCTACCTTGTGTGATTATGATATATTGGAGTACTGCCATTGATGTGGTTTATAAGAGAATTGATGAATAATATAAGTGAGTGCTTTGGACATAGCAGTGGAAATTTTTTCAAACAAATTCTAAAAACAATCAAAATTAAAACAAAAAATTTAATTTGTTGAAAATGTAAATAAAGAATAACAAATAGTTTCTTGCAAGGAGGCATGGATGTTGTGTAAAGAAAAAATGAAAAAATGGTACAATATTTAAAATTCAAAAAAGAACACAAGTACACCATGAAGCAAAGGAATCGAGGAATTGGGAAATCCAATAGCACTAAACAACATAGTAGTCGAAGGAGATAATAAGCACTTATGCTTGTATAGATGGGAAGCATTGAATAAATTGTAGAAATGTGTTTTTCAATTTAGTAATTTTTTGTTAAATTTATTCTATCATAATGTGCCCCATGCCTCCATACATTAGTGTCATGTAGGTATCAAGCACATTGATATTTTTAAATAGTGTAACCCACATAGATTCACTTTGTATTATTATGCATTAGTGTGGTTAAAATATATATGGTGCATCCACATGATTTTTTTTGAAAAAATGATGGTATTTTTAAAAATGTTTTAACTTACCTCAATGCATGTGAAAGGTTACACGCCAGTGCATTAATGTCTATAGGATGCACCAGTAAAATGACCATTCTTTTTAAAGATATTGTATGCTATCTATGAATTTAAAAAAATATTTTGACCTAAGTCAATGTGTTAGGTATGGTATGCACCAATGAAGTTAAATAAAATTGACAAACCACAAAGTTTTTTGAAATATGGTAGATGTTTTTTATAAATTAATCTACAATGGTGCTTGTGGTACGTTTATACAATAATGCATGTTAAAGTAAAGAGTATGTGTGTGTCTATATATAGTATTAAGTGAACCAAAAAAAATTCACTAAACATTCATGAGTCCACTTTGATTAGAAACCTCAAAAATCACAAGAGAGGAGTGTTTTTGCAAAAGCCTCCACCCATTAGTGTTTTCTTTAAAGTGTTAAAATATATTCATTCAAAAATTAGTAAACATATCAACTAAAACATGTTAAACCATCATGGTCTTGTAATTTCAAGAATTAAGGTGATAAGAAACTTTGAATATAAAATGAATAATATTTGAAATTCCAAAAAGGATACCATAAAATCTACTATGTAATTGGAAAGATCCGTAATAGTATTAATTACAACTAAAACAACCATATCTATAACAAAAACATTAAGATTATGATTAAGAAAAACAATAAAATTATGCACTTGACTTTGAGATATTCAAAATGAAAAGATTACAATTCTTAAAAGTTGAGGCAATAATAAATATTAAAATAATTTAAAATAAATTACACAAACAAGTTACTAATATTAAGATTTTCAATGAAATGTAAACTCTTCTTTAATAAGCTTTATAAATATAAACAATACTTGAAATTGAAATGATAAAGTGACGATGATTGAAATGATAAAGTAACCATGAACCATACTTTATAAATTGTTTTAATCGTTATATCAAAATCTCTTAATAAAAAGCTTTAAACTCTATTAGCTTATAAGAAAAAAACACATTTTTCACTTTAGTGCGAGGGTCAAGAGTTTTATAAAAAAAAACCTAAAAGGAATTTCTAATATTAATTTATAAAAAAAAACCTAAAAGGAATTTCTAATATTAACAGAGGTTTGAAATAATTGAAGTTTTTGTCTTATAGTTTTTATGAATGATTTAAGTGGTTATCCATTTTTTTCATTTATCATTTCTTGTTTTTTTACTTTTTAAGGTTTTGGATCTTTAGGGTTATTGTTTTATATTAAAAGATTATTTTTACATATGGAATATTTTATTATTTTTTTTTGCTAATAAACATAACATCTTTTTTTCTTAAAAGATAAATTACCATCATTTTAATCAAAATAACTTATACAATATTTTGTTATTTTATTCATTCATAAAAATTAGGTTTCACTATATTTTTATATTCTGTTTTCTTTGTATCTCATTTCATTCTCAATATAATCTAAATCAATAAAATATAGAAAATAAGAAATCAACTAAAATTAATCTTAAGTAATGTATGGAAAATATCATAAAATTAAACTCTTTCATTAGAAAGAGAAGTTTTACCCCCTCCTTGAAGGGTAAACCAACCATGAACGTCCTCCCCTCCTCTCCCCTCTCCTCCCCTCCCCTCTTTCATTTAAAAAAAAAAGTTTTACTTCTCCTGACACACTTACCTCTCCCTCCCTCTCCCCAGGTTGCGATCTCTTTAACCATCACGAATGAATGAGTTTTTCCCATTAGCTTAGATTACATTTCCAAATGACGAGGAAATCTCCAAAGGCACATGCCCATGTATTTCATTGTGCTTTGATGGGAATTAATAATTGAATTAATTATTTAACTTTGGTTAAAAAGAAATGGGCTTGCTTTTTAAGTGAAGAATTTTTTTTTTTTAACTTTATTAATAACTTACTTATTTAAGTTATAAAAAACATAAACCTAGAAAGTGCAAGGTGTAAACAAAATCTAACGCATAAAGGGCTTTACAAATTAAAATTAAGACAATGATATCGTTATGGGTTATAAAGCAAAGGGATAAAGCCAAATAAGGTGTCCAATGGGTCATAATAAAGATAGAGGTAAACACTAAGCATCAATATACATATGTTAAATTTGAAGGAGGGTCATGATTATCTAGGTTCAAATCCCACATATTAAATGGTGATTTATCAATATGCAATGCAAAGTGTAATCTATCTTCTTCCTTATATTCAAGATACTTTTTAATTAAGATAGCCAAATCCATTTTAGAGAAGTTATTGTTCTCTCGACAAAAAAGAGACAATTGATTGTGATATTCTCAACTTGTCTCCAATGTTCATTGTGTTCTCAATAAGTCTAGAGCTAAGCCACTAATACCCATCGATTGGTTTATACTTCATGAACCCTTATAGTAGTTCCACTTCCAATCTCTCCACCTCTCCACCTCAATGTTAGACTAGGCACTCCCAATTTTAGGACAAGGCTATCCATGACCAAATACCCACTTGATTATGAGTTTATTTGTCCTAGAAAGATGAAATTTCGCCTTCATGGTGTTTGACAAAACATGGTATTCCTACACAATATGAACACCTTAATAAATAACTGACACAACTAGATCAAATATCATAACACCAGTGTTTTTATGTGGTTAAAACCCTCTAAGAGGGAAACAATCCATTTCACCAGCCAACATGGCCATTTGGGGAAATTTATTAATGAAAAAGAGAAAAATTGTACATAAGAGTTTCTCACAATCGATCATCAACAAATGACCCTCCATGCTCCTTAAATAGAGATTATGGACTAATCGGGTGCTAATCCACAAATCATTATAGCCCTTAAGATTGAGGAGAATATGAGTCGTCATATCACTCTATATAAAGCATATCATGACCTTTAGATTACATAACTACAAATGCATACTAATATATACTAAGGAAACACACTTTTACCAAAATACACATTAGACCAAGTTGATCTTAACTAACTTGTAAGTGTCTAAATATCCTAACACCCCCCCTTAGGAACAACTTGGGATAGGATTGAAGGTTTTACAAAGGTAACACAATAGGAGAAGGAAAGAGGAATTAGAGACTATCTCCCCTTAATGACAATTTCTTGAACTCCTAACTTAGATTGAAATTTGGAAAACTTCGCTTTTGTAAGAGACTTCGTGAAAATATCTGCAACTTGATCATTTGTCTAGCAAAAGATCACTTCAAGAACTTGATCATGAATGATCTTTTTGATGAAGTGCATTTGTAGCTCAATGTGTTTGTTTCACTAATGTTGAATTGGATTTTTAACAAGCTTGATGGAACTCTAATTGTCACACAAAAGTGTAGTCAAATGCTGCTACGATAATCCAAATTCTGAAAGGATTTTTTGAAGCCACAAGACTCCTTGACTTGCATTAACCATTGATGAGTACTCTACTTTTTCTAAATAAAGAGAAAGATCCTATTGTCTCGTACAAGCCCAAGAAACATGTATAGAACCAAGGTTGAAAACATAACATGCAGTAGAATGTCTATCATCAAGGTCACCGACCCAATCTGAATTAGTGAAACCAACTAACAAACTAACAAAGGAGTTCCCCCTGAACTGTAATGTATCCTAAACTAACATGTACCTTAAATATAACAGAGTACACTTTTTTTTTCTATTTTCCAATGGCTTTCATGGGGTGTTTGCATATACCAGATAACACGACCAACAAAAAATGAAATATCAGGATTGGTATGAGTCAAATACAAAAGGATACCAATTGACTAACAATACAAGGTGGCATCGAATTTAGAAGTAGTATAGGTGGCATCAAGTTTGTCTCCAAACTGGAAGGGAGAAGGGGTTGGTTTACACTATTCCACGTGAAAGAGGAGAAGAATGTCACATGCATAATTAGATTGGGAGAGGAAAATTCCTTCCTTGTTTTGCAATACTTGGAGACTAAGGAAATAATGAAAATAACCTAAGTCTATTATTTCAAATTTCTTCTTAAGGCTAGATTTCACATGCCTTAAAAGTTGAAGGTCACTTCCACTGAGGATAAGGTCATAACATAAAGAACAAGTATTATGAGATGGATTCATACTTTCTTGGTATAGAAATTGGGGTTAGAATGACATTTAGAATATCCAGTTTCAAGAAGAAAGCTATCCATTTTAGCATACCAAGCCCGAGGAGCTTGCTTAATGTGACACTCGAAATTTTGAATTTAAAACTTATTATTATTATTAATTTATTCTTTTGTTATCAACACATTTTTTTTTTTTTGAAGTAAGAATTTATATACAAGGAGCCTTAAAAAAACCAGAGTTACAAAGTGTGCAAAAGTGCCGTACTCTAATAACTGAACTTCCCTATGGGGAAACCAATTCATCTAGTCGACATTGGGATCAAAATGACTACCAGTCTTACAAAACTAAAAAACAGAGCGAAAAGTAAACTAAATTTATAAGTAAAATGCTAATACAGGCCTTCATGAGGCCACATAAGACCCATGTGTTGGTCATACACTTGGCTTGTAAGCTAGCTAGCCAGGCGGAGAGGTGGCATGGGTTGTAAGGTCCCATGGCTCCCCTTCGACAACTTCTCCTCTCCATTCCATTTGCTCGTGCGTGTCAATGTCCAAGTCACCCATTTCCAGTCCGTTGTTGGGCCATGTGCCTCCCACTTCCTTGGGCGCATGCAAGCCTAGTCCTGCTGCAACGTACGCCCCAAGAGTTTATCCTTTGGTGGGCATGTATTCCTTGTCCATGGCCATGTGCATGGACTGCCCAGAGTTTCCACCTCTTGTGGGAAGCCCCCTTTCACTTTAGTCTCCTGTATGCATGTGCTCTGCTTCCCTCGCTGCTTTTGGTGTGAAGTGGAAGGCCCCCTGGAAGGTGGAGAGGATTTGAAGGAGCATAGAGGTCTTCCCGTCCAGTAGCTCCAACCGAAACTGAAGGTCATCTAGGCCCTATCGAATATTGAAGACCAGCCCATAGATACTAGCCAAGATATCCTGCAATTGCAATTCTGGAACTGAATCTGAAAAGGAGTGTGGCCCAGGCTGAGGTTCCTATAGAAGAGGTGGTGCTTCCAAGGGTGGGCGAGTGGAGGAGGCCTCTGGTGGAGCCGATGTGCTGGCTGGTGAATTTGGTGGTACTGCAGGAGGCGCCCAAGATGAGGATGCTTTGTCAAGGATGGGTTCTGAAGGAAAACTGAGCGAGCTATCAGAGAGTGCCAACCCCTCAATTCGGGAAGCGGGAGGGGAGGAGGTGGCGAGTGGTGCTTATTCAGACTGCGAGGAATGCGAGGAGTGTGAGGGGGATGACCCAGGGGAGGAGCCATGGGAGGTTGCAGGCACCCGAGTGAGGACCAAATGAGGCTGCTGTGGTTTCCAGGGAAAGCCTCTCCTTGGCTTGCCTCTCTGTCTCGACATTTTGACGGTCTAGGGGGAGAAGGTGAGCGCACGAAAATATCCCAGATGGTCGAGGAGGAGATGGAGAAAAAGTCGATTGCAGGAGAGCGTAGCGAAGGAGGGAGGCTGGAATGAGGCATGGCTTTGTGGATGATGAAGAAGAAGGCGATGTTGCATGCGCAGAGTGATGGTGCATTCAATGAGCAGAGCCATGGAGGGGACAACTTGAGGAGTTCAGGCGCACCAGGATTAATGGTGCCTGGGACGTCGTATGGGGGATTTAAATGCATGGGGGTGGCAGTGGTGCGTGCCACACTTCAATCACATGGAAATTTCCATGTTGGCCTCTTGATGCCTCCTCCAAGTTCCATGTGTCCCGCACTATCACCCCATCCGAGGGTCTATCCACTATTGTGGCTTTTTCAACGCACTGTTGGAGTATGGGATGCGTCAGATTGAGGGAAGTTTGGAATAGGAGTTTCGGTCCTTCCCAATTCGTTCCCAGATTTGCCAGTTCATCTGCAACCTGATTCACCTTTCTCTTGATGTGTGAGGGGATGAAGGCCTGATTGGGTTGTAGGAGATTCACAATTGTTCTTAGTCCATAGGAGGGTCTCCAGCAAGGTGAGATTCGCTCTGGGTTAGCTCCATTCAAGATTTTACCGAAGAGATTGGTAATGACTAGAGAATCCCCTTCAATAATCATCTTGGTGAAGTTGTGCTCAATTGCTAATTGCAGGCCTCGGGTGAGCCCCCATAACTCAACATCATTGTTCATAGTGTGGTCTAGGCTGCCTGTGTTAAGTAGAAGAATATGGC
>SNQJ01S0020922.1:95760-123323 GCA_010110895.2 Picea sitchensis
ACTTTTCTCAGAAGGAGGGCCATTTAGATCCATTGCATGACAACGCTGTAGCCTGATGGTTTCCAAAATGTTGAGGCAGCTTTGCTTCTAACAATGCTGCCAAGGGGGGAAATCATTCCTAAATATTCTTCTATTCCTTTCCTTCCAGATTTGCCAAAGTATAAATCCTGGGAGAAATTTCCAGATATGATTGAGAAGGGGTGATTGAAAAGCATTGTCTCTCCATTCTGTTATGGTGTTGATGATACTATCCTGCTTGCGGTCCAAGGTGCGCATGATCAACGCACCTTGATCCCAAACTTGAGTGGTGTAGTGGCAGGTGTTGAGGAGATGGTTCATAGTCTTGACTTCTTCTCCAAAAAGAATACAGATGGACAGAACAACAAAACCCCTTTTCAAGAGGTTATCCCATGTGAGGATGCTCGAGTGAGTTACAAGCCAGAGGAAAAGACTGATTTTTGGCTAGTGCTTTAGGGCCCAGATTTTGTTCCACTCCTTCCTTAGGGGTAACGGATCTGAATGAGTTTTAATGGCATAGGATTATTTTATGCTGAAGGTGCCCCTTGGAAAGTATCCCTATCCTAGGATGTCCTCCCAAGTCAGATTGGGGATTTTCCTTTTATTGATTTCACTGTGCCAGGGCCAAAGGTCCACGTGTGCCTCTAAATTTAGGTGCTCCTTGTTTGAAATCCAGCCTCTCCAAGTGGGCTCTGTTGGATTGTCCTGCCAGTAGTCTGCCACTTTTTTCAAGCCCACCTGTGTGGCTGGGATGCTGAAGGTGTCAGCCCAGTCTTCATACTCCAGAATTGGCCATTGCTGCCATGAATCTTTCCAGAACAAGGCTGTTTTCCCATTTCTAATTTCCCAGAAGGCGTGACTTGTGAAAAGATGTCGATTTTTCCTAGCTTCCATCCATATTAGGGATCCAGGGTTGTTCCCGTTCCATCTAATCAGGTCCCTCTCTGCCATGTTGGGTGCATATTTCCTTCTCCAGAGCTTGGCCCATAGATCTTGAGGTTTTTTGAGCCATCTCCACCAGATCTTAGCGCTTAGGATTTTGTTCATCACTGGGGGATCTCTTAACCCAAGTCCCCCTTGAGCTTTGGGTTTGCAAAGTTTATCCCAGCTGATCAATGCCAGTTTTTTCCCTGTTTTAAGGCCTTGCCAGAGGAAATTCCTTTGCAAGTTTTTGATGGTAATAATGACAAAGTTTGGGGCTGCGAGAGCAGAAAAGGTATAGACAGGTAGGGCTTGTAGCACAGATTTAAGTAAAATGAGGCGACTGGGGAGATTGAGGGCTCTGTAGGTATAGGAAAAAAGCCTCTTAGCAAAGGAGGAGAGAAGATGCTCCCACGAACTGTTCCTTAGGGCATTTTCTAGCAAGGGGATGCCGAGGTATTTGGATGGAAGGGAGCTTCGGGTGAAACCCAGGATTTCAGAGATATGACGTTGAATCGGAGCTGGTGTATTGAAGAAGAAAATCTGGGATTTGTCTTTTTTGAAGTCCAATCCTGAGGCATCACAAAATGTTTGAAGGATCGAAAGGAAAGAGTGGGCTTCCTTTACTATGGGGGAGCCCATCATTAGGGTATCGTCAACAAATTGGCTGTGGGAGATTGGAGGAGAGATACCGTGCAGGGGTAGACTAGTCAACGATATACTTTCTATGGCAGCGTGAATAGAGAGACTAAGACCCTCAACCATGATGATGAAAAGGAAAGGGGATAAAGGGTCCCCTTGTCTGATTCCTCTGGAGGGAGAAAAAGGATGAGAAGGGACCCCATTAACCAGGATAGAAAAGAAAGTAGAGGAGGTAAGATTTAGAATCCATTCTACCCAAGTGTGGTCGAAGCCAAAGGCCAGGAGCATTGCACGCATATAATCCCAACTTAACTTGTCAAAGGCTTTGGAAAGGTCCAGTTTTAGGAGCATACCTGGCGTACGGGTCTTCTACAAGGAGTGAATCACTTCATGCACTAGGATGACGCTGTCCAAGATTTTCCTACCTTCCACATAGCCCAATTGCTCTGGAGAAATGATCCACGGTAGGATGGGCTTGAGTCGTCTAGCGATCACGAGTTTATAGATGACATTGCATAGAGTGATGGGTCAAAACTGCTTGGGGTGATTGATCTTCCCCTCTTTAGGAATGAGGGTTAGGAAAGTAGCATTGAGAGCCGAGAGGACTTTCCCTGAAGATATGGAGTCTTCGATGATTTCCCAAACCTCTTCTCTGATCATCTGCCAGCAATGATGGAAGAAGTCGCTAGTAAATCCATTCGGTCCCAGAGCGCTTGATCTAATTCCTCGAGAGTGATGGGCCTGAGCAGAGCTGCATTATGTACCTGAGTGATTAGGGTGGGTATGTGTTGTGTAATCTTGGAAATGGCTTGAGATTTGTTCTATATGGGTTCCGCTAGGAGGTCTTTGTAGTATGCGATCGGTTCCTTTTCCATATCCTCATGATAATGGATGGGTTGGCCATTTCTAGAGGTTAGCTACATGATTCGATTAGTGTGCCACTACTGAAGGGTGGACCTGTGAAAAAATTTGGTGTTTCGGTCACCCTCCTTGAGCCAATGGATGCGAGATTTTTGTTTCCATAAAATCTCTTCTTGGGATTTCCTGTCTTCCAGCTGTTGGCTTAAAGTTTCTTCCTGGGTTTTGAGGTCTTTAGTGAGTCCCTTCTCCTAGATTTGTCTTTGTACCATGCTCATTTGATCCTTTAGGTGCTTTTGGGAGACAAAAATATTTCCAAAGGTTTGCCTATTCCAAAGTCTAAGCTGTTGCTTAAGATTCTTAAGCCTCTGCTGGAATTGGTACATCTTGGAGCCGTAAGGTATCTTTGCCTCCCTCCACCACCCATGGATTTTTTCATGAAAATATGGGTGGCTAAGCCAAAACTGTTCAAACTTGAAGGGTTTTTGACCTGGGGTGGCCGACACATCCAACCATAGCTGAATGGGCCAGTGATCCGACCCATGAAAATCCAAAATGGTTGCCTCAAGAGCTGTGCCTTCCAACAGTAGGGAGTCTGATATTAGGAAATGATCCAGTCTGCAAGCTATTTGATGTGTTCCAATTATTCTGTTTGTCTAGGTGAAGGTTCCATTGGGGGTTTCTAGGTCAATGAGGTCGATGTTATCTATAAGATTTTGAAAATCGTTGGATTCCTGTTCTAGGCACCGAGTTCCTCCTTTTTTTTCATCCAGGTTGCGTATTAGGTTGAATTCTCCCCCTACAATCCATCTGCTGTCCTTGGTTAAGGTAGACAAGTACTCCAGATTTTTGAGGAAAGCTTCCTTATCCCTGGTACTGGACGATCCGTAGACATTGGAGATGTGGCCAGGTTTATTGGAGCTGATGAGCCTGTAGGCGGTCGTGATGGACCATTTGGATGCGATGAAGGTTTCCATAATGGTTGTGCTGGGGTTCCAAAGTACAGCTAGGCCTATGGCCACTATGGATACCGCTTTCCCTTGCTTCCAACAGTAGGGGAGAAGATTATCTATGTCTTCAGTAGCGCATTTTGTTTCTTGGAGCAATATTATGTTCGGTTTCTCTGCTAAGATCAAATCTCGTAGCAGTTTTTGCTTGCTACTCCCATTGAGACCTCTTATATTAAAGGAGAGGATCTTCATGAGGAGGAGGGGGAGGGGAGAGGGGGAAAGCTGTTCGAGATGAGGTGGATCTTCCTGGAGTTCACCATGAAGTGATGTATCTCTTGTATGAGCTTGTTCGCCGACTTCCTTCCTCTTCTCTTTTCATCTTTCTAGGTTTTGCTCTGATCCTTTGGCTGGTTCACTTGTATTCCCAAACCCTTGCTGGATCTAGCTGTGGATCTAGCTGAGGATTTCAAGAATACCTTGTGAACTTTTCATACTTGATCTAGAGGTATGGTGTACAGTTTCTAGTGTCGGTATGCATGCTCCAGGTGCTCCAAGTCCACACCTGCTAGTTCTTTCTCATTGAGTTCCATCTCGACATCCCCATCCTCTATTTCTAGGTGATCCTCTATTCGAGTTGTGGGGTCTGTTGATGAAATGTTTGGATTCATCTCCGACATTGATCCCTCTTTCCCTTTGCCTATTTGCTGGGGTATTTTCTCAGTCTGCACCTCTTTGGGGTCTGAGGGGTTCTCCGGTTGATCTTGTAGGACCGCATATTTGTTGTTGGTGGATGGATCTTTACTTGCTTAGGTTGTCTGCTTTCTTCCTCCTTGTCTGTGCTTTCCAGGCACGTTAGTGAAGCCATCCTTGTCTTTGCCGGCATCTGAACTCCCCTCATTGTTTGTGGCATTGAGGGGGCATTCTATGAAGAGATGCCCATGCTCATGGCATTTCCTACAACCGAACGGAATATGCTCATAGTCAATGGTTTGCATCTAGACCTCATCATGGTATTCTACGACTATGGATCCCGGGAGCGGCTTGGCTATATTCAGGTATACACAGATCCACGCATATGAGGTGTATCGTCTTTGCTTAGTGGCCTCTGAAGATTTGACATAGACGCCAATGGTGTTACCTATGCCTGCAAGAACCTCCTCCAACTAAAATTCCTGAGGTAGGGAATATAGTCTGATCCACACTGGTGCATGTGCAAAGTCTTACATTTCAGGGCTAAATTTCTCTGTCCGAAACCTCAAGAAGAGTCTCGCTGAGTTGAAAAAACATGACCCTCCATAAAAAATGCGGTTTCGGTCCTCAAGGTTGTGCAGGATGATGGTGAAGAAACCCATGGAGCCCAGTTGTAGTTCATAATGTCCTTTGGGATTCCATTAGTGCTGTATCCATTTGACCTGGTCCCGTTCTAAGGATCAGAGCCTTAAAAATTTACCTACTAAGGCATAATCTCTCATATATTACTTCTACTCCTCAATGCGGGGAGAACTTACAATATATTTCGGGGCATGTGGTGCTTGTGGGATACACTTGCCTGGTATCCATGGCCTTGATGCACTTGAGGGTGCTGGCTCTTTCCCTGAACCAATGTCCATATCCTTGTCTTTGAAGGTTCCTTTGGCCAATAACTTAGATCGTAGATCGGGGGGAGGTTCGAAGGTGGGCTGCTTGGAGTCCTCTCCCATGCTTCCATTCACTGTTGCCTGGCTGTACGAGGGGCCTCTTGGCCCTCCCTCCTTCAGAGGCATGCGCCCCAATGGGGTGAGTAGTTGTAACAGAGCACCAGAAACCCTAAACCCTAGCTTGGTTCCACTTCCTCAAATCCATTTGATCAATCGTTATCAACACATTATTGATCCTAGTGATCTAACTCAAAAATTATTGTTTTATTTTATTATTTTATTAATAAAAGGAAAAAGAGGAAGCACACGTGAAGTGGGACTATTAGAAGAGAAAATCAGTTGATCCAAAGAGAACTACCAAGTGATAGCAAAAAATGGAGAAAAGTGGTGAAGTTTGGTTGAGTTAACTCAATAGAAGTGAGACAATATATCATGTTTTTAGGAACATGTGTAAAGATTAGATTGACAGGTGGTCAATGAGTAAAAAAATCAAATTGACAGGTGGTCAATGAGCTTGAGGCTCATACAAGTGTCAAAGACCTAGGAAAATCTTATAAAAAATAAAAGAAAACAAAAGAATGGGACACCATTCTAATTCAGATTGAAATCTGAGGAATTTCGATCTGACACAAAAATCTTCACATAAAACTTGGAACCCTACACACTACAACAAGTCACTTGGTTTGTTTTGGATCAGGATTTATCTCGGGGGTGGCAGAGTGGGCATACGTAGCAGCTCAGATCTAAGGTGGGGAGGAACAACCACTTGACATGTGTTTTCCACTAAGGAAATCTCAGTTAGGTTTTTCTTACATTCTATTTCTTCAATTTTGTTCTGGATTTGAATATTGTTTCTTCAAGATTCCATGGATAACCTATTTTGATTTATTTAGTGTAGAGATATAATTTATATATATTCTGTTAGTATTTTAATCATCATTCAATTGGAAGTTTATGGATATATATTATTTTTATCATTGTATCATTCTATTATAAAATCACCACGATAAATATCAGAGACAATGATTTTATCCATATACAATGCAAAATGTTTAAACAAAATCATAGAACATAGAGGAATTTATATTTACACAGAACATGCTAGTTGCAAAGACAATAGATCTATTGTCGTAGATAACTCTAGAATACACACACATAAAGGAATTTATGTAAATGCAACAAACATGCTAGATGTAAAGACGATAAAGCTATTGTCATATAACAACTCTAGAATATACATATACAGATGATAATTTATACATATAACCCACAAATACGAAGGCCAAATGATAATGTCGCTACCATAATAAAAAACCTTAAATATAAACATAATTCTAAGATTATTTATCATTAAAGAACATAGCGATAAGTTTAACAATAGAACCAAATCAGTTAGTTTTGTAAACCTCGATAAACTAAAAAGAAACCAAGAAATTTCCTTTATGAAATAAGTTATCAACACTACAAACTGTGTCGACCTGACTTTGTAAGATACGGGAGTAAAATCCCATTTAATACATATGAGAAATTATTCTATCCTAAATTTAAACTCCAACAAAAAAAATTACAGAACGCTCATTCACATGAAAAATCCCAGAATACAGAGAAAACTATATATAAACCAAAGTGGGCTTGATAGATCTATACTAGTTAACCACATAACTAACTTCAAATCTGAACGATGATATCAAATATTCATCCAAAACAAGGGTCTGCGATGGAAATCAAATTACCTTTTAAAGGTTGAACACCCTGATTGAGGAGCCAAGACAACACCTGTCAACAAAGGACACAAAAATGAAAGTTAGTATAACACCTGAGAAAAACATCTCATCACAAAAGAAAAAGGGTCATTAAAATAAAATATTACTTACATGATTTTCGAATAAGGAATTGGTATAGAAACCCTACCATTCTGGTCGAACAATACATGCATTTACCCAGAAACACGTCACAAAAGAAAACTAAAACTTGCATAAGTGAATTATGAAGGGATAGGGTATGAAATTATTACGAGGGATAGCTCATAACCGAGATGGATTTCCTCTAGAATAATGTCTCAACTAACCAGCGACAACTCTCCCTTCTGATGGGTACCCTTAGAAATAACAAGAGCCCATAATTATCCAAGCATCCAAAATAAATCTATCTTAATAGAGGAATGAAAACAATGAATGAATTAAGACCAAGATGCGCACAACCATTACTAGAATACTCAGTGGTGTTCTCCATACCAAAATTCAGGATAAGGTTATGATAACAACAACAACTGAATTTTATCCAGAGGAAAGGAAATGCACACAAGACAATAAGTCTCTTGAAAATCCACCACTCTCGACAAAGTACACAATGGGACTATTAAACCAAATAAGGACTAGAACTCTAAACAAGATCATATCCAGGATTTCAATGATAGAGAAAGCCAGAGAGAAGGTAAATGAACACCAAAGGTACCATGTACATAAGTTCAATAGGAGACATGGAAACACCATGATTTTGGTAAAGGAAAACTAAATAACAGATAAAGAAAACCCTAGTGAACCAGCAGGAACCCTCACCTTCCTCCAAAAGTTTTCTAATAATGAAGTGGAAATTCAAAAATTGCGTGGAGTGGTCGGGACTTACCCTCCTGGTTCTTGTACCAAGAAACCACACTTGGCACATAGAAATACTTCCACGAATGAATTAGGGACATATGTTATTTATGAGTGTAAGGTTCGTCTAGCTCGAAATTTAATAGTTGTCAACCACCCCTTTTTTATTATCCCCAAAGCATGATTAACACTGACCAACAAGCATAATAACACATACGATTAATGGTTTTACACTTATGTTTCCATGTCTGGATGGTCGAGATAAGTCACATTTACTTGTAACATTATTAATCCACCAACTTAAGTTTTTAACAAAAAGGTCATGACAAGGTTCTCCCTTAGGGTGACCAATGAAGGTTTTAACACAAAATTCATAAATGAGAAGTGGAATATAGAATTAAAAACCCTACCACACGAACTATATCATAAGCTCAAATTTTGACATGAATACTATAAGGTAAGCCATGCAATTATAATTGCACTTAGAACTAGTAAAGGTAAGAGATGTCTTATTAATGAGATTTTAAATAATTGGTAATGTTCCTTATTTTGAAGATAATATTACAGTATAATTTTTTTTTGTGGTATGTGACATAATGGTATCAGAGCTTTAGGAACCACGCTTGGCCTTATGAGCTCGAATACAAAGACTAATTTACTATTGTTATATTTTCTTCTTTTCTTTAGTAAAAATATTTTGAATTGTAGGAAAGATGACAAAAGTACCCATTCTACCTGAAGAAGGGTCACATCAAAATGAACCAGAAAATCCAAAACAAGGAAATATTGGCGAAGGAAATATATGGGTTAACTTGAATGAAAGCAAGGATAACAAACAATCAAAATTAATTTAGACTGTACAAGGTCTAAGAGAAGAATTGAAAACTATTAAGGAAGATGATGAATGAATTATAAAGACACAAGAAGAACTTAACACAATACTATTAGACAAATTGTGTAATCATAATTCTAACAAGAATAAAGGTCAATTTTCCAGTAATTCTAAAATTGATCTGCACAAGAAGAAGTCTAGGAAATTTGAACACACTGAATCAATGATGGAATTTGTTTTTAACGAAGCCGAAACTTCAAGTGAGGACAATGCCAAACTGGAACAAAGAACTAAAAAGAAACATAAACACCATGAGGAAATTATGGGGGAATTTAAAAAGATAAAACCTCCAATATTTAATGGTGATATTGAAACCGGAGAAGAGGAAGAAGCTTGGCTTTCTGGGATGCAAAAATACTTTCAGATATATAATTATTCAAGTGAACTTAAAACAAGAATGGCTATCTATAATCTGACTGAGAAGGAAGAGATATGGTGGCAAGTTATAAAAAGGGTAAAGAATATTAAAGAACATAAAGTCACTTGGAAAATTTTTAAGAGATATTTTAAGAAACAATATCTATCCAAACAATATTATGAAAGTAAGGCTAAAGAATTTTATGAACTGAAATTGGAGAATTTAACCATGAAAGACTTTTGCAACAAATTCCTAAGTTTATTATGCTATGTACCATATATTGTGGATGAAAAACAAAAAATACAATGCTTCTTGAGTTGCCTACCTGCCTCATATAAAGACAGGATTGAATTTGACAATCCTAAGACTTTAGAAGAAGCTATGTGTAAAGCTAAATTGTGTTTTGAACAATATAAAACCAGAAATGAAAATACTAAAAACTAGAAGGGAAAGAAAGTTGAAAGGTTTGATCCACAAAGAAAAGAAGGAACGCTTTTAAATAAGAACACTGCAAAAGGATTTCAGCGAAATAACTAGAGAAATAATAAGCCTTATAACCCATATGATAATAAAAATGCAAAACCAACAACTTTTTATAACAAAGAAACTGCCCAAAAAGAACCAATAAAGTGTTGGGAGTGTGGTGAACCACATTATTTCAAGGATTGTCTTCACATAAAAAAAAACAACAACAACAACAACATACATACAATTCAAGAAGCTACTACAGTTGGTGAAATAGCAAGGAGTACCCCAAAGATTAACACAACCTTGGAGAATAAATTAGCAAATTATCAAGCTTCCATGGTGGAAGTAGAAGGTATGTTGAATAATCAACCAATTTCTATTTTGATTGATCCAGGTTCTAGTATAAGTTATGTTTCACCTAAGATAGTACAAATTTGTAATTTACGAAATGAAAATTTTGAAAAATCATGGCTAACACAACTTGCTATAGAAACAAAAAGGAGAATTACAAATCTTGTTAAAGGCTGTGAAATTAGTATGAATGGTTTTAAAACTCAAGAAAATTTGAATGTTTTGCATCTAGGATCATATGATGCATTAATCAGTATGGACTGGTTAGAAAAATATAAGGTAATTCTAAACTGCTAAGATAAAACATTTACTTATGTAGATAACAATGGTAACATTATTGATATTGAAGGAATACCAAGAACCATTAGTATTAGGAAGATATCAAACTTGCAGATTAAAAGATGTGTTCGTAAGGGATTAAAAGTATTTGTTTTTCATGTAATAGATAATGAAAAATAAGAAATTAAAAAGAATATAGAAAATTTCCCTATGTTGCAAGAATTTCAAGATGTATTTCAAGAAATTCCTAGATTACCTCCTAAGAGAGAGATAGATTTCTCCATAGAATTGTTACCAGGAGCAGTGCCAGTTTCAAAGGATCCATATCAGATGAATATATTAGAACTTAATGAACTAAAATATCAACTTTAAGAGTTATTAGACAAAAAGTATATTTGACCAAGTGTAACTCCTTGGGGAGTGTCGATACTATTTGTCAGGAAGAAAGATGGAACCTTACGACTATGTATAGACTATCGACAACTTAATAAAATGACAATTAAAAACATATATCCTTTACCCCACATCGATTATCTATTCTATCAAGTACGCGGAGAAACGATATTTTCAAAAATTGATTTACAAGCAGGATATCATAAAGTAATAATTAATGACGAAAATATATACAAAACAAATTTTAGAACGAGATATGGGAATTACGAGTTCGTAGTGATAACCTTTGGGTTAACAAACACCCCAACCTCATTCATGTGTCTAATGAATATTATCCTAAGTAAATACTTAGATAGATTTGTAATTGTATTTATCGATGACATACTAATCTACTCAAAGAATGAAAAGGAGCATGAAGAATACTTAAGAATAGTTCTACAAATCTTGAGAGAACATAAGTTATATGCTAAACTTAGTAAATGTAATTTTTACAAGGATAAAATTCAATACTTAGGACACATAGTTTCCAAAGAAGGAATAGTCGTGGACCCTGAGAAAATAAAATCCATTATGGAATGGCCAATTCCAAAAGATGTTTCATACATCAGATCATTTATGGGTATAACCGGTTATTACTAGAAGTTTATTGAAGGGATTTCAAAAATTGCTCATCATATAACATCCCTACAAAAGAAAGGAACAAAATTTATATGGTTTGAAAAATGTCAAGAAAGTTTTGAAAAACTAAAACAACTCCTAACAAGAGCTCCAATACTAAAAATAACAAACCCATACAAGGAATTTGTTGTATAAATTGAAGGGTAGGGAGGAGTATTAATGTAAGATAATCATGTATTTTCTTACGAATCTAGAAAGATTAAAGAACACGAAAGACATCATGTAACACATGATTTAGAATTAGCCGCGATAATATGTACACACTAAATATGTGGCAGCACTATTTGAGAGGACAAAAATTCCTATTGATGTCAGACAATATTTCTCTAAATCACCTATTTGATAAACAAAATCTCAATGCTCGACAAGAAAGGTGGTTATCTTTCTTGAGAGAATACGATTTTGAAATAAGACATCTAAAGGGAAAAAAATAAGGCAGTCGACGCCTTGAGAAGATATGAAAATATGACTTATACAGTTACAAGAAGTAATTATGAAACTGATTTAGAGGAAAAAGTCAAGATGGAAGTTGAAAAGGATATAGAATATCAAAGTATTAAATCTAAATTAATACAAAATCAAGAAAAAACAGAAAAATCAGATCACAGACTTTCTAAAAATGGATTGTTGATGTATAAAAATAGGTTGTATATACCTAAAGCAGAAGAAATTAAATTACTAATACTGAATGAATTACATAAAAATCCATACTCTTGACATCCTGACTATCAGAAAGTGATTACTATGTTAAGAAAGAAATTTTATTGGCCCAACATGAAAGGATAAACAATTGAATATTTAGCTAAGTGCATAGAATGTCAACAAGTTAAAGTTGAACATCGAAATCCAACTGGATTATTACAGCCTTTACCCATACCTGAATGGAAATGAGAAATTGTAGGTATGGAATTTATAACAGGTTTTCCTAAAAATAGCAAACAAAATGATTCAATATTGGTTGTTGTTGATAAATTAAGTAAATCAACACACTTCACACTGGTTAAATCCACTTATAAAGATATCAACATAGCAAATATATTTATGATTTAAATCTTATGATTACATGGTATTCCTAAAATTGTAATCTCAGATAGAGACACAAAATTTACCGATTTTTTTTGGAAAGCCCTATTTGAAGGCTTGGATACACAACTGAACTTAAACATTGCTTACCATCCTTAGACAGATGGGAAGACTAAAAGGACTAATCAAATAGTAGAGGATATGCTAAGAGTGTATTTTATGGGCAGACCAAACAAATGGGAAG
Organism: Picea sitchensis; assembly: GCA_010110895.2. Classification (NCBI taxonomy): domain Eukaryota; kingdom Viridiplantae; phylum Streptophyta; class Pinopsida; order Pinales; family Pinaceae; genus Picea; species Picea sitchensis. The sequence continues at coordinate 108,067 of SNQJ01S0020922.1, forward strand.
AATATCTACATTTGGTTTAATTCACATATAATAATCATTACCAACCCTCAACTAAACTTAGTCCTTTTGAAATTCTTTATGGAAGAAAATGTAACACCCCTATTTCCTAGAGTAATCCTATCAATATATTAATGATAAGACCTGAAATGTTAAAGGAAATGGAACTAACAATGAAACATGTACAACAAAATTTGAAAGAAGCTTAGGACATGCAAGAGAATTATGCAGATTCCAAAAGAACTCCTAGAGAGTACAATATTGGAGACCATGTGTATATAAGAGTAAGGCCTAAAATAAGTTCTTTAAGACTAGGAAGATATACTAAATTATCTCCTATATATTGTGGTACCTTTGAGGTGATTGCATGAATAGGACATGTAGCCTATCAACTTTCACTTCCAGCCATGATAAAAGTGCATGATGCATTCCATGTTTCATTATTAAAAAATATATATACATAATCCTACTCATGTTGTGTATTGGAATATGATACAGGTGGAACCTGAGTAGATTCAAATCATATTCTCAACAGGAGGGAGATTACACTCTGGAATCAAGCCATCAGAAAGGTAAAGGTGCAATGGAGGCACCTTAGTCCCGGAGAGGCTACATGGGAAATGGAGGATCATATGCAAAAATAATATCCATTTATGTTCTAGAATGATCCACATCAAGATTAAATAACACCACATCAAGATTAAATAACACCAAGGATGGTGTTAAGTTCTAAGGGGGGGTGGATGTGATACCCCAAAATTTTAAATTTAAAACTTATTATTATTATTATTATTTATTCTTTTGTTATCAACACATTATTGATCCTAGTGATCTAACTCAAAACTTATTGTTTTATTTTATTATTTTATTAATAAAAGGAAAAAGAGGAAGCACACATGAAGTGGGACTGTTAGAAGATAAAATACATTGATCCAAAGAGAACTATCGAGTGACAGTATAAAGGAGGAAAATTGGTGAAGATTGGTTGAGTTAACTCAACAGAAGTGAGACAAGATATCAAGTTTTTAGGAACATATGTAAAGATCAGATTGAAAGGTGGTCAATGAACAAAAAAATTAAATTGATAGGTGATCAATGAGCAGGAGGCTCATACAAGTGTCAAAGACCTAGGAAAATATTATAAAAAATAAAAGAAAAACAAATAATGGGACGCCATTCTAATTTAGATTGAAATATGAGGAATTTCAATCTGACAAAAAAAATTCACATAAAGCTTGGAATCCTATGCATTGTATCAAGTCACTTGGTTGGTTTTGGATCAATATTTAGCCGGGTGGTGATAGAGTGGGCATATGTGGAAACTATGATCTAAGGTTGGGAGGAAAATCCACTTGACACGTGTTTTCCCCTAAGGAAATCTCCGTTATAGGTTTTTCTTACAATCTATTTCTTCCATTTTGTTCTGGATTTGAATATTTTTTTCTTCAAGATTCTATGGATAACATATTCTGATTTATTTAGTGTAGAGATATAATTTATAGATATGTTGTTAGTATTTTAATCATCGTTCAATTGGAATTTTATGGATATATATTATTTTTATCAATGTATCATTATATTATACAATTGCCACGATAAATATCAGAGACAACAATTTTATCCATATCCAATGTAGAATGTTTAAACATAATCATAGAACAGAGAGGAAGTTATATACAACGAACATGCTAGTTGCGAAGACAATAGATCTATTGTCATAGAGAAATCTAGAATATACACACAGAAAGGAATTTATGTACATGCAACAAACAAGCTAGATGTAAATACAATAAAGCTACTGTCATAAAGAAACTCTAGAATATACAGATACAAAGGAGATTTTATCCATATAACCCACAAACTCAAAGGCCAAATGATAATGTCGCTTCCATAATAAAAAACCTTAAATATAAATAAAATGCTAATATTATTGATCGTTAAAGAATGTGGCGATAATTTTAACAACATAACTAAATCGGTTAGCTCTGCAAACCTCGATAAACTGAAAAGAAATCAGGAAATTAACTTTATGAAATAAGTTATCAGCACTACAAATTGTGTCGACCCGACTCTGTAAGCTATGTTAGTAAAAGACCCTTTAATAAATATGAGAAATAACATTGTCCTAAATTTAAAATCCAACAAAAAAAATTACAGAACCCTCATTCACATCCAAAATCTTAGAATACAGAGAAAATTATATATAAACCAAAGTTGGTTCAACAGATCTATACTAGCTAACCACCTAACTAAATTCAAAGTCGAATGGTGGTATCAAATATTCATCCACAACAAGGGTTTATGATGGAAACCAAATTACCTTTTAAAGGTTGAGCACCCTCGCCGAGGAGCCAAGTCAACATCCGTCAACAAAGGACACAAAAACAAAAGTCAGTATAGCAACTGAGAAAAACATCACATCACAAAAGAGAAAGGGTCATTAAAATAAAATAGTACTTACAATCTTTTTGAATAAGGAATTGGTGTAGAAACCTTGCCATTCTGGTCAAACATTACCTGCATTAACCCACCAACATGTCACAAAAGAAAACTCAAACTTGCATAAGTGAATGACGAAGGGATAGGGTATGAAATTATTACCAGGAATAACTTGGAACCAAGATGGATTTCCTGTAGAAGAATGCCTCAACCGACCAATGAAAACTCTCCCTTATGATGGGTACCCTAAGAAACAACAAGGGCCCATCATTAGCCAAGCATCCAAAATAAATATATCTTAGCAGAGGAATGAAAACAATGAACGAATTAAGACCAACATGCGCACAACCATTACTAGAATACTCAGTCATGTTCTCCATACCAAAACTCAGGATAAGGTTATGATAACAAAAACAACTGAATTTTATCCATAGGAAAGGAAATGCATGTAGGACAATAGGTCTCTCGACAAGCCACCACCCTCGACAGAATACACAATGGGAATATTAAACCAAATAAGGACCATAACTCTAAACAAGATCATAACCAAGATTTCAACGATAGAGAAAGCCAAAGCGAAGGGAAATGAACATCAAAGGTAGCATGTGCATAAGGTCAATAGGAGACATAGAAACCCCATGCTTTCGATAAAGGCAAACTAAATAACAGAGAAATGAAAGCCTAGTGAACTAGTAGGAACCCTTGCCTTCCTCCAGAAGTTTTCTAACAATGAAGTGGAAATTCAAAAATTGCATGGAGTGGTCGCGAATTACCTTCCTTGTTCTTGTTCCAAGAAACCACACTTGACACATGGAAAGACTGCCACAAATAGATTAGGGACATATTTTATTTATGAGTACAGGGTTCGTCCAGCCTGAAATTTAATAACTGTCAACCACCCTTGTTTTATTAGGGACATATTTTTTTTATGAGTATAGGGTTTTTCGAGCACATAATTTAATAACTTTCAACCACCCTTGTTTTATTATCCCCAAAGCATGATTAATGCTGACCAACAAGCATAATAACAAGTATGATTGATGATTTTACACTTATTTTTCGATTTCCAGATGGTTAGGATAAGTCACATTTACTTGTAACATTATTAATCCACCAACTTAAGTTTTTAACGCAAAGTTCGTGACAAGGGTCTCCCTTAGGGTGACCAACGAAGGTTTTAAAACAAAATTCATAAATGAGAAGTGAAATCTAGAATTAAAAACTCTACCACAAGCACTGTATCATAAGCTCAAAGACTCTAAGGTAGGCCATGAAATTATAATTTCACTTAGAACTAGTAAATCTAAGAGATGTCTTATTAATGAGATTTTAAATAATTGGTAATGTTCCTTATTTCGAAGATAATATTACGGTATAAAAAAAAGAAAAAGAAAATTGGGTATGTGACACTTAAGACCATAGAGAGGTCTTAAGGAAACACACAAGGTTGGTGTCATTGTTTACATATCTAGGAATTTGTTCAATGTATATTTTTCCGTGCAGATCCCCATGAAAGAAGGTGGAAAGAAGGTGGATTTAATATCTATATAATGGACCTCCGATCTATGTGAGGCAACAAGGTTGAGAACAAGGAAGATGGAATTCATTTTGGCTATGGGGGAAAAGTTTTCATTGTAGTCAATTCATTCAACTTGAGAGAATAATTTGGAAACTAATCAAGTCCTATGTCAATCAACACTTCCATATAATGCATACTTAGTTCTATACACCCATTTACATCTAACATTTTTTCTTCCTTTCGGAAGAGGTGCAAGTTCCTAAGCATCGTTCTCCATTAAGGAACAATATTCTTCATTCATTGTTGTGTCCCAATATGGATGGAAAAAATATTTTGCAAATGTGTATGGATCATGAGTCTCTAGAACTTGAGACAAAAGAGAGGAGGGTTGCTAGAACTACGTGCATGTATGGTGGTGATATGTAGGATCACCGACAAGCTCACCAATTGCTTCTCATCCCATGTGGGAAGCGATGGTGCTAGTGCAGGATCATGTTCAATGGACTCATTTAGAGTAAAGTGAGAAAGAAAAGGATGATTTTCATCCTCGTTTTCATCATATAAAGAAGAAACTAGAAAATGATCACTGATAGATAATTTGGGAAGAGAAGATGGCATAGACATTGAAGATGGATTGCAAGTGGAAGATGACGCCACCATCAAATTAGGTCCGCAAACCAATATATTTTTATCAAAATTAACATCTCTTCTAATAATTATTTCATTGGGATGAGGTTGAAGAAGTTTGTAACCTTTGACATCTTCAAAACATCCAAACATTCACTTCTCACTTTTAGGTTATAATGCTTTCCTTTTCTCATGAAGAATGTGAGCCCATGCTTCACTACCAAACACATGGAAGTGGTCTACATCTAATTTAATTTTACTCCAAGCTTCTTCCAATGTTATAATTTTTACATCCTTTGTGGGAGTGTGATTTACTATTTAATTTGAACAACTAATGGCTTCCACCTAATAATGAAGACATAATCCCATAGATTGGATCATACAATTTTCCATTTCCTTTAATGTGTGATTATTTCTCTCAACAACACCATTTTTTTGCAATGTATATGGAATAATATGTTTCATTTGAATTCCCTATGTAGTGCGGTAAGTTGTGAATTTTTTGTTAACATATTCACCTCCATTATCTATTCTTAACTTATGTAGTTGATGTCTAGATTGTTTTTTTACAAGGGCCTTGTAGGCCAAAATCATGTCAAAAACTTCACTCTTAATTTTTAAGAAATAAACCCAAATGCATCAAGAGAAGTCATCCATGAAACTTAAGAATTACATAAACCCAAAGAAAGAAGTAGAATGAAGCAAGCCACACAAATCACTATGAACAATATACAAGGAGGCCAAGGCGTGTTAAGAGGCACATTTGTAAAAAATGTGCTTATGATATTTTGTACAAAATGCATGAATTATTTGATTTTTTCTTGACATGATTAATCTGATATTTGAGAATTTCCTATAGGACACCTGGTTTACTACATAGTGACTGAATATCTTGTAACTGAATCAGAGATTGGATTTTGGAGTGGGATATTTTTTGGTATTATTTTTGTGTCATTTGTCATAGTAGTTTTATGGACATTTTTTTTCATTTTTTTCATTTTTCATAGTTGTCAAGCATTTTTAGGGATGTGGTGGACTTGTAGTGGATTCACTTCTTAAGGTTTTATCTCATTAAATATTGGAGTTCACCTCACTGAATATTTACATTCTCTCTAGATAATTTTTTTTCGCAATGGGGTTTTCTAGATCCTATGAGTGTTTAACATCCATATTTAGTGGTTTTTCATCCATATCTTCATCAAGGCTCAAAAAATGAATTACAAACTGAAGACTTGGAGATGTTACTAGTTTATGGAACTACTTCTTATTTCCTATTCAATATAATTTTTTGGGCTTATGATTGAGGGGGAAATCATTATCTAGTAGATCCCTATATAATCACATACTCCTACCCCACTTATGTATTTTACATTATACGATATTTTTTATTTATTTTAAGCCTGTATTAAATCACGTTTTTCATCCTGGTAACCTTATTTTAATAATGCATCAGTATAACAACAAATCTAGTTCAAGACATGGTATAGCCATGTACTATATATATTTGTATCATTATTCTGAATATAATGAGATGGGTTATGCATTTCCTACCATTTGTTGTGTTTTTCTTTGCTTGTATGTATGTTAATTTAACAAATAACTATATTTGTTTCATTTTCCATATCAGATTAATTTTATTTTTGGAATATAATTTTTCTTCTTAAAACTAGTAATAATGAAAAGATGATTCTCTTCTTTTAACTTAAAATTGATAGTTTCTTTATAGTAAATTAATTTTTCTTATTCTCAATATCATTGTATCACATTACTTCTCTTTAAATTTATTAATAATAGTTATATTAATAGTATTAATAGTATTTAAATTTATTATTATTAGTTATATTAATAGTATTAATAGTGTTGTTCATATGAAGGGTATCATTTTTCATTATTATTAGTCCCTGCTGAATGCGTAGAGGGACTATAGCGATCGATAATTCGTTGACTTCATATTAATATGTCCTTTGACTATAAATTTTTGCATCATGTCTATTGTTTGAACTATAGAACTAAAAACATTATTTTTATATAATAAAAAAAACCTTGTATGTCATCATCTCATTGGATAATAGATTGGAAGTATTATTGCTAGCTTCGCTATTCCCAATGTTGTAAATGTTTATATATCCAAATTCTTGAGCATGGACGGTCTTTTTTAATTTTTTAATTTTTATTGAAATGTTTACATATCGAAAGTTCTGAGCATCGACGTTCTTTTTTATTATTTCTATTTGTATTGAAATGTTTACATATCAAATTTTTTTAGCATTGACACTCTTTTTGAGGTACTTGAATAGGCCTGACAACTTAAATATTTACATAGCGCGAGGCCCTTAAAAAGGCCTGAAAACTTAAATATTTGCATAGAGTGAGGCCCTTAAACATGCCTGACAACATTAAATGTTTACTTACATAGGATTCTCAAAGCACATTTTTCCTCAAAATTTTCCATACAATGTTGCAGTGAATTTGGGCAATATTGTTGTCCACCACCACTCACATAGCCATCATATGTTTCATACTTCTTCTATTCTTGGAATGAAATTTAGTCATCATTGAAGATACATATATTGTTTATTGGTTTGCTGTTTGCTTCTTGTTCCCCGGTTCGTTGGTTCATTGGTTGTTGCTTGTTGTTGTTTGGTTCGACTTTGCAAGGTTGGGGTCCTGCACCTACAGTTGGACCTGTTGGTGCTTGTTTCTTTCTTTTTATTTCTTCAAATTTGCAAAGGTTTGGGTCCGGCACCTGCAGTTGGATTTGTTTCTTCACTTTGCAGGGTTCAAGTCCTGCACCCACAATTCAAATTGTTCTTTTGTCGTTCATCGTTTTAGAGTAAGTTTGGATACCATAGTTTCATTCATATTCGTTCTTTGTTGTTTACTGTTTTCACTTTTCAAGTAAGAATTTTTAAGTATTTCCACTTGCATGGCCATCATATGTTTCATATTTCTTCTGTTCTTGGAATGAAATTTGGTCATCATTGAAGATACATATATTATTTATTGGTTCACTAGTTTCTGCTTGTTTGCTGGTTCATTGGTTTGTCGGTTGCTACTTTTTGTTGTTTGGTTCAACTTTGCAAGTTTTACATCCTGCACCTATAGTTCGACCTGTTGGTGCTTGTTCACTGGTTTGTTGCTTGCTTCTTGCTTTTGTTTGCTTAGACTTTGCAAGGTTGGGGTCCTGCACCGACAATTGGAGCTGTTTTTTGCACTTCGCAGGGTTCAAGTCTTGCACCCACAAGTGGACCTGCGGTTCTGTCATTCGTCGTTAATGAGTAAGTTTCAATAGCATAATTTCATTCGTATTCATTTTTTACTATTCGTCGTTGGAATTTTTCAAGTAAGAATATGTAAGTATTTATTCATCATTATTATCCTATAGACTTTCCATAGAGGTTGGCATATCTTTTTCTCCTGCTCTTAAATTTTCCTTCGATTTTTTTCAGAGGCTCTGCACCATGTGCATGCCAATGTCATGTGCACAACTTCGACTGTCATTTTTTCTAGCATTGCAAATCCCAGTCCTTTGTTGTGTTTGACTAAGTGGAAATCTAGCGCCTATCCCATACCTTCCTATCCCATATAGGAATCGAACACATGTCTTTAACATGAAAAATACGATGTCAATCTTGTTGCCTTTCCAGGATGTTCTTGTAGAAGAAAACTGCAAGTAGGTGTAGAAGGGATACATATGGTACAACAGTGCCTAGGATGCACAAAAATTACACAAACTTGGCATATATTTCCCTCTTGCTCTTAAATTTTTCTCCAATATTTCTCCAAACTCTGAACCATACCTACATGCCTTTGCAAAATGTTCTTGTAGAAGAAAAAAGATGCCGAGATGGTGTTAGAAAGAGCAGTATTCCATTGATTGCAAATTTCAATATTCAATCTCTATGCTGCTCTGCGTGAAACATTGCTAACACAATGAATGTGTTCTCAAATGCATCACACCATTTACATCTGGATGGAATCATTATCATTCTAGGATACTTTAGTGTTGACATGCTACAAAATAGTGCCATAACAAAACAATTGGAAAACTACATGTGCAATTACAATGTCCACTTCCTTTTGGTTAATATAAAACATGTACAAAACACACTTATTGACCATATATGGTGAAATGTGCCCATATCACAATACAACCTTTTTATCTTGTGCATATATTGATCTGACCACGATGCAATTTCTCTTCTACTTGAATTATGAAATATACATCAAAGATATTACAAAATTATATTTCCATGTCTCAAAGCATATCTAGATAATTTGTTGCACATAACAAATCATTCAACTACGACCATCCAACTTCTTAATATTTCTGGCGTGTAATATATTTTGGCTAGGAAAAATTCTATATAATCACAACCATGGATCATGAAAAATAAAGGTTCATTCTTCTAACTCTCTTTTATTCTATTCCTCTGCTTCTCATTTATTGTATGTACATATTACTTGTTTTCCCTTGCATACTAGCTTACATTCATTTTCATTGTATTTTGTGCGTTCCCACATTGAAACAAACAGAATAACTGGATAAGACCAAGGACCCTTTACCACAAATGTAGAAGAGGAGATACAAAGGTGCATGCTTCTACTCTTATTGCATATTCCATTTTTTTGTATTTCATTTATTGTCTTTATATTTGTTCTACTTATTTTCACCTAATTTATTGTATGTAGATACCATGTATCTTCCTAAATAATAACTTATCTTCATGTCAATTGTATTCTTTGTGCTGCTACGTTGAAATACATAGAACTGTATTTATTTTTTAACATGTATTTCTACATACCAACTTACCTTCATGTCCACTATTTTTTCTACATTGCTACATTGAAAGAAATATATTAGTTGGACAAGAGGATGAAATCTTATATGCCACAACAAAGGAAGTTGAAGTACAATCTTCGAAAAGGTATGCCAATTGTGATGGTAAATCAAACACACAGAACGAGTAGGTGGATAAACTATTGGAATAGACAACGATGATTTGAAAACAATGGGCCTTTTTTGAGACTTCCCAGTTCCGAACATTGCCCTCCCCATTTCTATTTTCCCACTCTCTATTGTCCTTTTTTTTCCCCTGTTCTATACTTAACCGAATTCCCCTTTCTTTTTCCCCTCTACTTTCACTTTTTGGTTGCTTTGCTTAGTCATTTTTATGAAAAATGTCTAGGTGCGCGGGTTGGTGGACTCACAGGTTCACATTTATACTCATGCTTCTATATCACGAGTTTGACTGGCAGATTCCTCATTCCATACTTAGCCACTTTTTCAATCGCAGGTTCCCGGGCTGGCGGGCTCAAAATTTCACCTCTAGCTTCGAGGGTTCCATGATATATTGATTGGCCACTAAACTCCCCCATCATTCCCTGTTTTGTGTTACACATTTTTGTAGTAAAACATTTTGAGGCATACAATTTGACCGTTAGGTCCTTATGTTTCCTGAGTATCCCTTAACACCCTATTTCATATTCCATCTCCTTAGAGAATGTATGTGACATTAAGAACAATTATGAACAATATACAATGAATATGCCTATTCAGTCCTTCTGATGTTCATCTACACATGCTTGCATCAAAAAATTGTGGACTAGTGACATGGGCATGAACAGTCAATCATCACAAACATCAACAAAACGACAAGGCCAAAGGTAAATATTCATACATTGTGCTCTTGATATGTTTACCAAACAAATATCCCAGGCTATTTATTCATCTATGCCATGATAAATATGCTGATGTCATCTGCAACACATACTTTGCAATTCACAAGAAGTATCAACGAGCACAATTGAAATGCCAAACATAGTGCAAGTTCCGCATACTAAGAGGTCTGGTTACAAAACTATGGCCTGAATACTTCATCCAAGTTGTGCATCTACATGTACATTTATGCTAGGAAAAAAAAGAAAACAAAAAAATAATGCAGAACAACATTCATATTACTTTTCTTATTCAAAACATGTCATCAGGTCTAAAATTATAACACCCAATATACTATCATTAGAAGTCTTGAACAACCGTTGAACTGGACAAGTGTTCATCGGGGACATAATGGTCATTTATAGCACCTACTTGGACAAGGAAAACAAAACTAGATGCATTGTGCATGCTAACATGACAGAAAAGGAAGCCATGATGATAGTCACACTAACTATCCCTACACAACTTGTCCAGAAACATGTAGAAAATATCTTGCCAGATAATGGGATATCCATTACAAATTTTAATATATTGTCGAAAAAAGTATATGGCCATGGTGATTGTGATCGGATTATATCGCTCAACGAAACAAGTATTTTGGAAAAATTTCCCGTGATTTGTTCAAAATGTCATTTCGTACCAGACACAACAATCAACCAACTTGCACAGAGCAAGGACACTTGCCCAATCGAAACCATTGGTGCAGTTGTCACACTCGCGAGAAAACTTGGCTGGCAACACATTATCCATATAAAAGATGGAGATTCAGACAACGACAAGGCAATGGTACTGTTCTCCATATCCAGTTTTGTACTTTCATTTCACATGTTCATATATCTCAGTTATGTTACACAACTATTACATTGTTCCATGTTGCAGCTGAAATTGTTCGACACCTATTCAAATTTGTTTTCCTCAATGGAACACCAATTGCATAAAGGGAAATTTCCACTTATTCTCTTCAAAAATATAACAAAGAAAATAGATGTTAAGGAAATGATATTTCACACAACCCAAGCAACATTTGTAACATAATTGTGAACAAACATAGTACAGGTTCTCAAGAAACTAACTAGCTCCACAACTGTTGTGCGTATACATCTACAATTCCATCCACACTTTGCTCATAAAAATTGCCTTGACCAATTTTCTACAGTTTTTTTTGTTGTGCAGTTGTATATTATATTGTTCAATATATTAACTATTATGCTCATGTGCCCAGGTTGAGGGTGTTTTGGTTGCAGGGAATGCGTACTAGACCCCCTTCGAGCCTGTATGTTCCAAATGCAACTCTCTTGCTTCTGCCTTTGCTTTCATAAATGATGATACAATTGATTGTCTACGATGCAGTAAAAAATTCCCTTACATATATAGACATTTCCTCAACTCTACCATCCAAACCGTCAACAACACAATCGTACATTGTACAATTAGACAACCTCTGTTGCAAGATGTGCTTCCTGGGTTAGCGGAATTGCCATATGAAGTACACCTATAGAAAAAGGAAAACAATGTCTACATGCTATGCAAATTTAGGATCCATAGAAAATTTACATTAAATGAAGACAATGCCATATTGCATATCAACTGAGACAAAAAAAAAGAAATTCAGATCAAGCATTCACAGAAAATGAAACAATCATGTCTATCTGTCCATGCCACCCAATGAGGTTATGAATATAGTTTTGCAGTGCCATGGCAAATTGAACTGGAATCACATAAGATTGTTTAGTCTAGGAATGCGAAGCATGAGGACAAACCCCATACAAAGTATCCAACTGTGAATAAATCAGGTCCATCCTTTGAACTGTCAAAATGGCTTGCTCCCCTGAACGTAACCATTAGGCATTTCCAATAATATTGGAAATTTGGCTTTGTTAGAACTGGTAATGATATAACATAGTACTATCAGAAGAAAATATTCATAGTGATCTTTCTTCATGGTAAAATAGTAATCAAAATTTGTTCTTAGTGCCCATCTAGGGATTTGGTTATAGCTGGGATACAATGCCCATTCTCCGCTGGTTTTTTGCTGTCTTTTGTTTGGCATACTTTTGTTCATGTGATTTTTTTTTGTAGTTCAAGGTTCTCATGGGACCGGTTTATGAATTATGGCTGGATGATACATTCAGGATCTTAGCTTTTTTTCTATGATCTTAAAGAATATACAAGACCTGCTTTGCCTTTTAATGTAGGATCTGTGAAGCAAATGTTATATGTAGCTCATTTTAGCACTTTTACTTGATCGATGTAATTACCAAAATTCATCTTCAGAAATATTTTAAAATAAAAGGATATATACTNAGAATATACAAGACCTGCTTTGCCTTTTAATGTAGGATCTGTGAAGCAAATGTTATATGTAGCTCATTTTAGCACTTTTACTTGATCGATGTAATTACCAAAATTCATCTTCAGAAATATTTTAAAATAAAAGGATATATACTATGTGAAGTCCAGTGGAACTATCATATCAACCACATAGAATTAAAATTAAAATTTGTCTTTTTTATATGTACGGTGAAGTTGACAGTACAATAATTTTACTTGAACATCCCAAAATTGATTTTCCTGTAGATTTTCGATGCTTCTCTTATACAAACACATCCTGGAAAGTATAAGCATGAATCACTTTATCTATTCCTTGATTGAAGATCCTGTTCACCTGTTTAATGCACTTTATAGTTACTGTTAAGACCATCAATGGGGCTTTGTTAACACCAATTCCCACTTTCAAAAATTGCCCTGCCCTTTCTTTTTCCCCTCAGCTTTCCCTTTCTGGTTACTTAGTTGTTTTTCGAAAAAATGTCTAGGTGCGCGAGTTGGAGGATTCACGTGTTCAAATTTCCACTAATGGTTTTATATCAGGATTCCAACTGACCTCTCCCCCGTTCCATATTCAACAACTTTTTGTTTTGTGGGTTCCTGGGTAGGCGGGCTCAACATTACGTTTCCATTGTTTCTTCGCCTGCAAACAATACTCGGACTTCCCCGATCTACAAATTGACAACCAAATTCCCCTTTATTTTTATCCTTTACTTTCTCTTTCTAGTTACTTAGTCATTTTTCCAAATATGTTTCATGCTTTTATATCACGAGTCTGACCAACCACTTCCCCATTCCATAATTGGCCACTATTTCCATCAGCGGTTCCCGACCACGCTTGCTCAACATTGGGCTTCCATTGTTCCGTGACCTACAAAAAACAATCGAGGTTGCGCGATATACAAATTGACCGCCAAAGTCCATCATTAGTCTATGTTCCGTGTTACATATTTTGCAGTCAAAAGTTCGGAGATATACAATTTGACCATCGAGCCCTCACGTCTCCTGAGTATAACTTGTGACCCTGTTTTGAAGCCCGACCGACCGCTTTCCATACTTGGCCATTTCTTGGAATCTCTTTCGTGGGTTGGCAGGTTCATGAAATGTCCAATTCTTAATTGTTCTTTGCCATTCCCACCACCTTCGCACTTCTTTCTAGATATGCAATTATTAATCTTCAATGCTAATAGCTCATACTATAGGAACTGTTAAGATTGTCATTAATGTCCGAAAGGATCAAGGATATATTTCATTAATACGAATTAAACCAAGATTTGCAGAGGGTTGTGTTATCCCTTCCGAGTGTTCATTTCAAGCATCATGGAATCTCTTTCACGTGTCGTCCAGTTGGCGGCTTCACTGAATCTCCAATCCTTAATCACTCTTCTTCATCACCGCCACCTTCACACTTTTTTTCTAAGTATGAAATTAGTAAGCTTTAATGGTAACAACTTATTATGCACAAATCGTGGAGATTTTCATTGATCAGGGAAAGGCTCGAGGAGATCTCCCATTGATACGCATTAAACCAGTATTTTCGGAGGGTTATATTATCCCTTCCAAATGTTCATTTAGAGCATCATTTGGAGAAAATAGACATTCGCATTAACTATGGAAGCATTTCGATAACAGTTCTGTCCAGATACAATAAACATCTTCAGGCATGATGACCAGAACTTCCAGTGGTCCAGGGCATATTCTTAATACTCATCTCCTTCCACCCAGAAGCAAAGAAGGATATGGTCCCTTGGTGCGCCAAGAGATATATTTCAAGACAAACAATTCCAAGGAACCCCCCCCGCTTAGACAACCCTTCCCCCTGCTTTGATGAACGATGTAGAGGTTGATGCGGTCGATTTCGAGCCGGAATAAGATGATTTGATGGACAATGATACAACGATGGATGATGGAAATGCAGATGTTGTTCCCACTCCTACACCCAAATTGAAATCCACCATAATGGGGGGAACTTCCAGGCTCGATGATGGCGACCCTGAAAAAACCAAAGGAAGGGGTTTAAGAAAAGAAACTGATGCTGAACACAATAGCCGCTTTGCAACTCGAGAGTTTGACTCTCTCATCTCGGATGGCAGTCCTCGCCCTCATATATGTATCATTTCCTTTCATTTTTAGGGTTTTGAATTTGGTTTGGATTTGTCCTTGGTGCAGCCTGTGTCGCTGAAGTCTTTGACTGTAAGGAAATGGTCTCTTGGTGCACCAAGAGATATATTTCAAGCCAAAGAATTATTCAATTGCGGGACCACTCTCCTGTTCTTTAGAGATATAATTAACATCTTAGTGGGTGAGGACCAGAATTCCCAGTGGTGCAAGGCATATTCCTACTACTCATCCTGTAGAACACCTTTTATGCTACTAACCACTTTGTACATAACTCATACAAATGTTATACAATCCACATGCATTTAAAAAAATAAACACATTTAAGTTCAGAGTAAAACATATTATTTACTGCTATAATTAACAATCAATAACGTATCATATTAATTCATATACACAGCGGAAATCATGATACATAAGAAGCACAGTCATGCAAATAATGATTAAAGCATAATCAGATATTATCTTCTAACAATGGTAGATTCCACCAACCAAGTGCAGGCCTTCCACGAA
>SNQJ01S0020923.1:11511-23818 GCA_010110895.2 Picea sitchensis
CAATGATTGAGATGAATGGTTTTGGCCTCAACATGATGTCGAATCAAATGATATTTGGTGTTGATATGTTTGGTTCGATCATGGAATTTAGGATTTTTGGCCAATTGTATTGCAGAAGTATTGTCAACAAAGAGAGGCGTTGAGCCCAAAGGGGTTGGATCCAATGATGGAAAGCGAGGAGTTTTTCACCGTTGGGCAAGGTTCAATTCTCGTGAGGGCTTTACCTGGATCCATGGGGACACCTTGAGGTAGTGGTCGAACGTGTGGTTGCACCCAAAGATACTATAATAAAATGGTATCGTGACCCGTGCACACATAAGTGGATCAAAGCCCACCCCCATGTCCTTCAACTTTTTAAGCCCGCAGGGGTGTAGACCGATTGGCAAGTCCGTGTAAATGGCAGGAACTATGTAAAATGGAGGTCTCAAGGTCGATTCTCACCCCGCTTTACCCGGAGGGCGTGCTTGCGGGATGTGCATTTCTCCCCAGGGGTTATAAGGCAGCCGACAGGATTCGACCCCGTGTCACGCGAGTACGATACTACCGTTGTTACCGATTCCCCTGAGCAAAAAAAAAAACAAAGAGAGGCGTTGAAGTCATTTGTTTCTCCTGCAAGTCTTCAAGAATTTTTCGAAGCCAAACGATTTCTTTTGTGGCTTGAGCTGCTGCAACGTATTCGGCTTCAGTTGTAAAATCAGCAGGAACTGATTTCTTTTGTGATCTCCAAGTGATGGCTGCTGATCCAAGATTCATCAAATAACCCGAAGTAGACACCCCATGCTCTTTATTTCCATCAAAGTCAGAATTTGAATAACCAATGAGATGAAAGTCTGAAACTTTAGCATATTTGATGCCATAAGATTGAGTGCCTTTTAAATATTTGAGCACTCGTTTTGCTGTTGTCCAATGACCTTCAGAAGGCTAATGCATAAACCTGGAAAGTATTCCTACAACAAAAGTTATGTCAGGACGAGTAGTAGTAAGATAAATTAAACTTCCAACAAGTTGTCTGTACTTTGTTGGATCTTCAAATCCACTACCTTCATTTGAGGTAAGCTTTAAATTCTGCTGCATTGGAGTAGAAACAGGATTACAATCCTTCATATCAAATTTCCTCAATAGTTCTCCAATATATTTCTTCTGAGAAATAAAAATGTGCTTCGGTTTTTGATCTACTTCGATCCCTACATAATAATGTAGTAATCCCAAATCTGTCATATCAAAGACCTTCTGCAACTCCTTTTTAATAGATGTTATATAATCATCATTATTTCCTGTGATAAGCAAATCATCTACATAGACAACTAGATATACAACCGATCTTCCAACTTNGGTTTTTGTTGAGCACACACTTATACTGAGAGGGAGGGTGTGAATCAATATAAGATTTTTTTTTTTAATTTTTCAAATATTCATCAACCATAAGAAAACAATCACATATTAAATACATAACATGGAACCCAATATTTACGTGGAAACCCTTTAGGGAGAAATACACATAACTTTTCTTTATAATTCTTTGTAGGAACCAATCTATTTTAACAAATATTTGTAGGAACCAACCTACTAGAGACACTAATCTCCACTGATATAGATCCTAGTAGGAATCAACCTAGTATTACATATATACATAGACACCAATATAATGGAGTGATCTAGGTGGATATTGGTGGCCACCCACCTATTCCAATTGGCTCCTCGTGTTCGTTTTTGTTCAACATGTTCTTATTTACTTATTTGTAATTGTGGTTTATACACTTATGGGGCTGTTAAGAAGCCTAACACATCCTCCAGGTGGATATGAGTGGCCTATTTCCTAATCCAAATGGATTATTTTGTATTTTTTCATGTCAACACATCTTGTTGTACTTCTGGGGCCATTTTGGGGTCCTAAACGTTGTTTTTTTGGATTGCCACAGTCAAACTGTAGACAGAGTCAGAGTTTGATGAAAAAATGTGTAGTTCTTTGAAAGACCTATCCAACGGGCTATTACGTGCCTAAAATGAAGGTCATATGAAAAATTTACGGCCCTAGGAAGTGGAGGTACCAAATTACACCAACTTACCTATAGGGCCCACATGACTTTTGGCGTTTCACCTTCTAGGGTTAGGTTTTTGGATGCCTAGGGTTTTGGGATTCATGAGTAATATAAAAAGGTCAAATGGAGCCTTATTGTAATCCATTCTTCTCAGAAGGATGCATGTAGTAGCCACATCTCTTCTCAAAGATAATTACCACCATTCGAGCAAGTTTTAGTTCTACAATTTTACAGTTTCAGCGTATTTCATTATTTAATAAAAGATATTGTTGACTGGATGTTTGTGTTATTCTCCATATCTCTCTGTGTATTGTATTAAGTCTATTAATGATTTTGTTCTGCTCCTAAATTCGGATCAGTGGTATCAGAGCGATCTGCTCTTCATTTATTTTTCTTCGTGCATGTCCCCGACAAAATATGGGTACAAGAAGTTGGGATTCGAACCAGTCGAGCCATTACCAGATCAAATGCACCAAGCCCGAAAACAACCCATGGGAGATGAAAAGAAAGATGATGGAGCAGGAGATCCTATTAAAATGTTTCTTGAGAAATCCCTCGTGCAACAAAGGAACAAAATGATTAAAAAATTCGTGCATATCCTTTGATGACTGCCCACAGGAGAAACATCTTCATTAAGTGGCCATGCAACCCCCTTCAAGGTATAGGTAAATTTTGATATTCCATTATTTGAAGGATTGATAGATGCGTATGCTATAGATAAATGGTTGAATCTACTCAAAGGATATTTTTCGGTCCACAATTTTTTTGATAGGGAAAATATCACTTTTTCACTCCTCAAGGTCATTCCCCATATTTAAGACTCGTGGGATACTGACTCTAAGAAAAAGTCCATAGAGGAATCTACAATATTTGTGGTGGCCCCTACATGGGATTCCTTCTGGGATGCCATTAAAGAATAGTAGTACCATGTTGGAAGCTATGAGGACCAATACACTAGATGGACCACCCTACATCAAGAAAGGGACCAGATAGTACCAGATTTGACCAATATTTTCCATACCCTATGCACCAAATTGGGTATCAAAGACTCTGAGCATCATGTGGTTATCAAATAATGCGACTGTTTTCATAGATACATTAAGTCATAAATGGAGTTCCTGTACATCGCCTCTTTAGGCACAACTTATAGATACGCTGTCAAGATCGAGCATAAATTTAATCAGAAATGATGAGAGTTTGGATTTGCAAATACCTCACAGCTGAAGTAGGGAAAAGGCAACCCCAACCCACACAACAAGGGACCAAGTCAAGATGGATGCCCTCAAGACAACCAGTCCAAGCTGCAACACAAGAAGGTAAATGAGAAGAAGAAGAAGGAAAAGGGAAAATGTTGTGAGTACCATAAAATTCCTTGGCACAACACGGAAGAATGCCTCTCCAAGAAGTCCCTCATGGCCAAGCTGAAGGATTCTGAGTTAGATGTTGATTCATATTCCAAGTCAACTCCTAAATGAGGGAAGTGGATTATCGATGTTGAACCCAGTGCCACTGTCGCTACCACCAAATTTTGTCCGAGTGAACCAGAAGAACCAGAGGAAGGGGAACGCCTCTTTCACTCAAAGATGTGGGTCAAGGGGGCTCTGATTCATTTCATTGTCGAAAATGGTAGTTAGAAGAACTTGATTTTAGCAGAGGTCGTCAAGTGGCTAGACCTTCCAATGACATAACACCCGCAACCCTACACCATCGACTGGCTTCGCCAAGCAAGAGATCTCTGTGTCATCCAACAATGTCATCTTCCCTATGACATCAAGCCTTTCAAAGATGAGGTACTGTGTGATATTTTTCCCCTTGAAGTTTGTGATGTTCATTTAGGACAACCATATTTGTGGAAGCGTCATGTTGTGTATGAGTCTAGACCCCGTAGTGTTATTATTACTTTGGGTAGACAATTGTACAAGATCCCATAGGTAGCGTCGCCTACTACTATTTCATTAACCTCTACTGAGAAATGTAGTAAGGTCATTTCATAGACTAGGAAGTTCGTAATCTTTGTGATCTATGCTCACAGTAAGAAGAAGGTCTCTGTCACATCTGTGGCCTCTACACAATGCCTCTCTTCATAGCAGAAGAAAGTGGATGGGATCATGGAAGAATACAGAGACATATTTTCCTCACCTACAGGGGTACAAACACATTTCCAAGTGAAGCATCCAATTAATCTGACCCCTGGCGCACCTATACCTAATGGACCAGTCTATCAGCACTCGCTAATGGAAAATGACAAAATCAAGCATCAAATCTGAGAGCTTCTTCAAAAGGGGCACATTAGACCCAAATCCTCACCTTGTGGAAGCCCGATTGTACTGGTGCAGAAGAAGGATGGGACTTGGCTACTCTGCATTGATTACATAGACTTAAACAAAATCACAGTCAGGAACTGCTACCCCATTCCCAGGATTGATGACCTTCTTGACCAACTCAAGGGGGAAATGTTCTTCAGCAAGATTGACCTAAAGTTTGGCTACCATGAGGTTCCCATTGAACCAACTGATGTATGGAAGACAACCTTCAAGTCTAACGAAGGTCTCTATGAATGACTAGTCATTCCCTTGGCTTAACAAATGCACCAACCAATTTCATGAGGTTTTTGGATGACGTATTGATAGCCTTCACCAAATACTTTGTGGTGATATATTTGGATGACATACTCATATTTAGTAGAATGTGGGAAGAGCACATGCGGCATATTCAACAGGTTTTGAGCACTCTGCGGAAACACAAGTTGTATGCCAACTTGGAAAAATTCTCTTTTGGCATGACCAAGGTCCAATAATTGGGCTACATTGTTGATGAGAATGGGGTACATGTTGATCCAGATAATATCCAAGTCATCTATGACTTTTCAGCCTTGACCACACTGACCGAGCTTTAGAGCTTTCTGGGGCTAGCCAACTTCTATTGATGGTTCATGATGGGATTCTCCCATATTGCATGGGCCCTTAGCCAGGTGACCAAGGGTGGTGGTAGGGTGAATTTTGTGTGGGGGAAGAAGAAACAATGATAATTCGATGATCTGAAGCATCTCTTTTTCTCAGCTCCGGTACCCTCCTTGAATGATCTATAGTAACCATTTGAGATTGAGACTAATGCATCTGACTATGCTGTGGGCACAGTTCTCACTCAACACGGGCATCGGGTGGCATACCATAGTGAGACACTCTCCGATATTGTTCGAAAATACACCACCTATGATAAATAAATGTATTCCATTGTACAAGAATGTTGTCAATGGAAACATTACATTTCGGGGAAAAAGATGATTGTACACACTGATCACAAGCCTCTGCAGTTCATATAGACACATAGAAAATTATAGAACGACTGCCATCAGAAGTGGTCCACCTACCTGAAGTAGTTTCATATCAATATAAAGTATAATACATGTATCTCCAATCCTATCGCTGACTGCCTCCGTTTCCCCCTGTGGCTACACTCAACACTGTTCTCCATTCCTATGGAAATGAAGCTTTTGAGTGGCCCCAACTTTATCACCAATATTCAGACTTCGCGTCCACATATCAACTCTTGGGTACAGGTGCAACTGTCACTGATTTTCACATTCAGGACAAACTCTTATGCCATCTGGGCCATCTCTGTGTTCCTACAAGAGAGCATGCAAAGATGATTTGGGAAGCCCACTACAGTCATGTGGAAGGACATTTTTGCGTAGAGAAAAATGTGGTCCTTCTTCAGAAATATTTTTATGGGCAAAAACTTCGACAAGACATCAACAGGTATATCAGATCTTACACTTCCTATTCCATTTCCAAGCCAACCATCAAGAGGAAAGGCTTATATACACCTCTTCCGATTCTTGAGAAGCCTTGGGAATCCATCTCAATGGATTACATGTTTGTCTTGTCATCCACCAAGCAAGGAAATGACTGCGTGTTTGTGGTAGTTAATCATTGTTCGAAGATTTCCATCCTCACAGCCTGTAAGAAGAATGTCACAGCGGAATATAATACCAAGATATTCTTCGAATGAGTGTGGGTCCACTTTGGGATACCATATACCATCATCTACGACCGAGACAATAGGTTCCTCAACACTTTTTGGTCAATTCTTTAGTCTCTGTTGGACACCAGGATCACAAAATCTGCTGCTTTCCACCCCCAAACCGATGGCCAAACAAAGGTCATCAATCTGATTATTGTGCACATCCTTCACATGTACAATTCTAAGCATCCAAAGACATGGGATGAGAGTCTCCCCTATGTCCAACATAGTTACAACAAGGCTCTTCATAGTTCCACTGGACATATCCCATTTCAGGTGGGTCTGGGATTCCAAACCTTGGGACCCATTGATTTTTCACTCCCTCTTTCCACCACAAAGATAGACTCTTCCCCTGAATAGTTTGCGATCGACAAGGCGATCAGATTCATTGAGTAGATTCACCACATCTGCCAATAGGTCCAGGAGATTTTTCAGAAATACAATGCTAAGTACAAGAAGCACCATGATCAACACAGGGTACCACACCAGTTTTAGGTTGGCGACAAAGTTTGGTTACATCTACAGAAGGATCATCTCACCGGGCCCCATCATAATATTCTCCCACTTCGTTATGGGCCTTACACTATCACCAAGGTTGTGGGTAGAAATCATTTTGATCTCAACTCTCCACCCTTCCTTGGTATGCATCCAATATTCAATGTGGACCTCCTTCGACCATATTTTCCACCATTATTGGACACTTATGATATCACAGAACAATTGAAACCAACAGAACTCAACCTTGACTTCATGGAACAATCATCCACTGATAAGATCATGGAAACATAGGTCAATAACACTCGCCAACAACAAATCCAGCTTTATCTGGTTTTCAAAGCCGAGCAACTCCTAAACTAAGGAAAGTGTCTCACCCGGGGCCAAATCCAGCAGAAGTTTCCTCACCTGATGGGGGAACTCAATGCAATGGAGACCATTTCTTCCTAAAGGGGGAGGATTGATCTAGGCGGATATTGGTGGCCACCCACCTATTCCAACTAGCTCCTCGTGTCTATTTTTGTTCAGCATGTTCTTATGTATTGCTTTGTAATTGTGGGTTCTACACTTCTCTGGATGTCAGAAGCCCCAAACATACTCCAGGTGGATACAGGAGGCCTCTCACCTAATCCAACTAGATTATTTTGTATGTTTTCATGTCAGCACATCTTGTTGTACTTTTGAGGCTGTTTTGGGGCTCTAAACATTGTTTTTTTGGCTCACCATAGTCAAAATGTAGAATAATTTAGAATATGATGGAGGAATGTGTATGTCTCTGAAAGACCTTTCCAACGGGCTATTACACACCTAAAACGAAGTTCGTATGCAAAAGTTACGACCCTAGGAAGTTGAGGTGCCAAATTACACCAACTTACCTATAGGGCCCACATGACTTTTCACGTTTCACCTTCTAGGGTTAGGTTTTTGGATGTCTAGGGTTTTGGAATTCATGAGTAATATCAAAAAGGGCTAAGGAGCCTGATTGTAATCCATTCTTCTCAGATAGATGCGCATAGCAGCCACATCTCTTCTCAAAGATAGCTACCACCATTTGAGCAAGTTTCAGTTCTACAGTTCTACAGTTTTATAGTTTCAACCTATTTCATTATTTTATAAAATATATTGTTCACTAGATATTTGTGTTATACTCCATATCTCTCTATGTATTGTATTCAGTCTGTTAATCAATTCATTCAGCTCCTAAATCTGGATCATGGAGACACCAATCCCCACTGCTAAACACTAACTTAGCAAGAGACACCAATCTCTTTTAGATATTTGTGGACACTAATATACTAGAGACACCAATCCCTACCACTAAGAAAAAAATTAGAAAGAGACACTAATATATTATAGATCTTCATAGAAAACAATCTACCAGAGACATCAACCCCCACCGCTAAGCACCAACTTAGCAAGATACATCAATCTCTAAGTTGCACCAACCTTCATCGAGTGTGCTTGCTATTTTTTCCTTCACCAGGTCTGATTGTTTCTTCTTCATTTACCAAGTCTACTCATTGATTCTTCATTCACTAGGTTTTCTCACTATTTTTTCCTTTACCAAGTATGACACAAATTTCAATTTCCAAATGGCAACTTTCCTAAAGCTTGCTATTTTGGGCCTCTTCCCAAGAATGAACTTGTACAACATGCCACATATCCAATTTTGAAAATATGATTATGAAACTTGTACCTAAGGTAATTTTGTATGTCTCATCTATCTCTGCAAATATCAAGTTCTGAAAAATCCCGAAAAATAAGTTGTAGAAAAAGTGCCAAGGAAACTGATTTCAGGAGCATTAGGGAACCCTAACTTCCATAGAGCATATCTATGAAAGTATAGTGAACCAAAATTTGATATTTTTACCACATGTACACCAAGATATATCCATTGTCTTTGCAATATGTTAGGGTCTGAAACATCCTAGAAAATAAGTTATATAAAAAGTTCCACGATGACATGTTTGAAACAGATTTCAGGAGCATTCAAGAACCCTAACTTCCACATGGATTATATCCAAAAGTGTAGCGAACCAACATCTTATATTTTTACCACATGTACACCTATATCTCACATTTGTCTCCAAAAACTATCATTGTTTGAAACATCACATAAAACAAGTTATAGAAAAAGTGTCAAGTTGACCTTTTTGAAACTGATTTTAGGAACATTCAGGAACCCTAATTTCCACAATTCATATCTACAAAAGCATATGATATGTTTACCACATGTACAACAAAATATATACTCTATATATGAAAAGTATTAGGTTTTGAAACATCATGGAAAATAAGTTATAGCGAAAGTGCCAAGCTGACCGGTTTGAAATCGATTTCAGTAGCATTCAAGAACCCTAAATTTCATAAGGCATATCCCCAAAATTATAGTGAAATGACATGTGATGTTTTTACTACATGTACACCAAGATATATCTATGTCTCTACAACATCGCATGGTCTAAAATGTCCTAGAAAAAAAGTTATTGTTAAAATGCCAATATGACCTGAAACTTAAATTTTCACAATTCAATCTTTGCTAGTCTGTTTTTCACACACGCTCTTTCTTTCATTCCTTTCTCTTTTTATACTTTTTTCATATCCATTCATGAGGGACATGTCCCTTAATTACATAATTAATTCCCAATACCATAGGAAAATTCCCCAAACCATGGGAAAATACCTCAAACACCATGGGAAAATACCCCAAACACCATGGGTTTGAAACCACCATTTCACTTTTTACTTTTTCACATGCACCCCTTTTTAATATACTTGTAAACTTATAGATATAAATCAATATTTGAAATTATGTGTGTATTGTAATGTTGTAATATGAAATTAACGAAACCATTAATCCTTTGACATCAATGACAACAATTCCAATAATCCCCCCCTTTTTCATTGATGACAATCCTACAAGGAAACACATATTCCACCATGCATAAAAATATTTTTTCCCCTGTCTGCAAATCTCCTAGGAATAGAGAGAATTATCCCCCTATCATCAATTATCCCACTTTGAAATCAATGGAAAAGGGATTCTCCTCTTGAACTTGTGCTTCTACTTAAGGACTTAGTAGAAACTCCAATTGACTATCATGTTGGGTTGATCCTTGGCTTACCACTTCCAAGGAAATCATCAATAAGTAAGAGGAATGTTGCATGATTGTACAATCGATGATACACAATGATATTATTCCTAAAACATCTGGTCAAATGATTGCACGACCATCCATCAATTCAAACAAAATCTATCTTGGTAGTTGGAAGTGGTCCACAATTATGTCTTTCATTTCTCTTCCACAAAGATTTGAAAGCATGATTTCCATTCCTTTTATTTTTATGGTGAGGATGATGATATGGCACAAATTGTTGCACTGGATGATTAGAGGAAGTAGGCTCATGGTCAGGTTCACTTATAGGAGTATAAAAAACGAACATGTCAACAAAAATGTCATATGTATGCTCAAATTATTCCATGTGAGGAACATGAAACTCATCAATTTGTTCGGCACAAACAATAATAGGTTACTCTTTTGGAAAAATAGTCTGATCTCCACCCACAAAAAATAAAACATCCCTGGTTGTAGAAAGGCTAGGTGTAGGTAGGGAGGAAACAACAACATCATATCAAAGACCTGTCTTAATGAATGGATACCTTTTACAATTGATGATATCATCTAATATTGTATCACTCTTTTCAAATTTCAAGATTTTATTCAACTTAATAGTTGTTTTCTCCAACTCGTTTCTTAAGGAAGAAATTTCAGATTCTAGCTCTTCCCAATTTTATTCTTTTTTTCTTCAACTAGATTCTCACCACTTCTTCCATCCTTCTCGATTCTTCTAATTGAACCTTTAGGTTCATAATATTATTTCCTATTTCTTCAAGGATTTGTGACATTTTGGATTTTTAATCACGATCCTTTTCTTCATATTTTTGCAACTGATCTTTTTGTTTCAAATTCTTTTTCTTAAGATTTTTTATTTCTCTTAAGGAACACATGATTTCTTCTTCAAGATCCACTTCCCCACATTTTTCATCATTTTTCTCTTCTTTTGAGTCCACCGTTCCTTTCCCTTTGTCTTCATCAATTTGTTTTCCAATTGCCATAAAGAGTTTTTCTTCTCTATCACTATATAAATTTATTTCACTTCTTTCTTCAGACAAGTCACTAACCCATTTTGAGTGGAGATTCTTCTTCTTCTTATAATATTTCTTCTTCTTTTCATGCTTGTCCCATTTGTGGTTCTTTTTGTGTTGATGATTTTTTCTCCATTTATTTACAGTATGGTCTTCTTCATCATCACTGCTTTCATCCTTTGCATATGGACACTTAGAAGAAAAATGTCCTACTTTTCCACAGTTAAATCATTTGAATTGCATCTTACCATTATATTTTTCAGATCCTTTCTTGAGTTTCCTCACAAATGGGATTCCATTGCATTTGATTCATTGTTGGAGATATTGATTCATTTGTGTTATTTGTTCTTTGTATTATTTGAATATTTTAAGGTTGCTTCTCTCTTTGATGGGTTTTCTTTCTCTATCCTCAGTTCATATTCCATGAGGATCCCATGCAATTCATCCATTGTTAATGAATCAATATACTTCATTTCTTACATGGAGGAAACTTTGGCATCAAATCTTAAGGGGAGTGGCCTTAACACCTTTTGTACAATCATTGGGTCTTCAACCTTTTCATCAAGCACTATGATGGTCTTGACAATTTCATCCACATGGAGAAGATAGGCTACAACATTTTCTTCATCTTTCATTTTCAAGATCTCAAACTGTCTTCTATGAGTTTGGAGCTTTTCCTTCTTAACCTTGTCATCACCATCATTTGTATTTTTAAGCTTGTCCCAAATTTATTTTTTTGATCCACAATGCATCACCTTGACAAACTCATATTATGATAGACCACACAGGATGACATTTTTATCACTGAAATTTCATCCGCAAATGGTTACAGGAATCCATCTTCTTCAAAACACTCATTAGTTCACTCATGGACCAAAAATGCATCTCCAAAAGGTCCAAAACTATACAACCAACAATAAAATCAGCATGCGCTAAAAATACACAAGGCGCATGTGCACACGCGATATTCAAATAACATAGAAAAAGCGCACATGCGCTCGATGCATGACTATGGACACAAAAAACCATGCACACCTTAAAACGATGCATTTATGATATTGGTCAGCCTTCCACCCACTTCTGGTTCAGCTTCCAAGTCGATTTGACATCCAAATCTTGGCTAAATCAGACTTGGGGGCTGGTCAAAGACCTAAAGGTGCCCTAAAGGGCTCCTTATTCACACTAAGAACTGGTTGCATAATACCTCAAAGCTATGCTATAAAAGGAATCCATGGGTGCACTATATTTTCAAGGAATTAATTTGTATTTTTATGCTGCTGATATTCTCTTGGAGGATCCTCTTTCCTCATCAAGAGCATGCTAGCACCATTTAATTTAGCCATTCATATCACCTCTTGACTGAATGTGCTTTGGATTCTCTTCACCATTTCATTCTAGTTTGTTACTTATAAGAAGAGCTCAATATTTCGGGGTCCAAGAGCCAACCCTTGGAGGAAGAGGGGACCCATACATCTCCCTTTCTCTTTGGTGTTTTCTTTCCACTAATACAATCCTTTCCATTGGTGGCATGAATGTTGTTTATTTCTTGTTCTAATGTTCTTATGCACTCTAGTTTAGTATATTTTAATGTTCTTTGTTTAAT
>SNQJ01S0020923.1:25453-36054 GCA_010110895.2 Picea sitchensis
GATGGAGACTCGGTGGCAGAGCATTTGAACGCCTTCAATACTGTGGTAAGTCAGTTAGTATCTATTGATATTAAAATTTCAGATGAAGATAAATGTATCAGTTTGTTGTGTTATTTACCAGACTCGTGGGATAGTCTGGTTGTGGCCATAGGTAGTAATACAACTTCTTTGAGTTTTGGGGATTCAATCCTCTTTAATACAATTGGTGATAGGAGTTCCTCTTGTAGGTAAATTCCTACTAACAACCCACATTCACAAAGTGATTTTCCAAACCCAAAGACTTGTTTTGAAAATCTTATACCTCAAGATTTGGAAAACCTCAGAATATATATTGAGACTGATATACCTTGTGCAATATCTGAAAAATAAGTAAACAATCTTAGACACATTACCTGGGAATACACCAAACAAATCGATTCTTTGACTATGGCCCCTTTACTCCTCGGTGAAGAAACAACACAAAAGTAGTGACTTGAACTAGGGAATAGACCTTGGTTCACATTGTAGAAGACTTGGTTGAATTATCACTTCAAAAAATCTTGCATCCTCTTAATCTAATTCCTCCAACCACTAATCTTGCTACAACCCCATTAGATATTGAGAAATTTGAAAGTCAATAATAATTCAAGTGAACAACTAAAATATAAACTAACCCTAGTTGGCCCAAGATGCTTAGGCATTACTCGGGAAAATCCATAATCTTCCTAAAAACCCATAACACCTTCTACCAAAGTATGGTCATGATATATGAGTACGATGGTTTCCACAATTAGTCATATTAGAAGAAAAGTTTTCTTGATACAAAATTTTCGAAACCTCTCCCATAGTTTATCTAGAAATGTTTTCTACTAATGATCCTGATATGTCTAGTCCTTTGGAAGATCATATTAGGAAATTCATTTTTGTATAATGTTAATGAATGTGTAGCATGAGGATGTGGTATGAATATTCTTCCCTTATACTTTTGAGAATAAGGCCTCCATGTGGTATTTCAACCTACCGGTTGGGGTGATTTCCAAAATGCATTCTTAGATAAGTTTAGCGAAGAAACTACCTTAGGTGATTTAATGACAGAACTCTTCTCTCTGATCATGGGTCCTAAAGAGAGAGTGAAAGACTTTAACCGAAGGTTTACCATGGTCATAGATAAGTTTAGAGAAAAAACAACGCCTACACAAGAACTTCAAATTGAAGTTTATGTTAATGCTTTTCCATCACCTATTTCCATGTTCATTAAGTAGGTAAGAAAAAAATACCTTAGCATTAAACTTTGAGGAAGCCAAAAATATTGAATTCTAAGTAATAGGTTGTAAGGAAAGCCAGGATGCATTTGCAAAGAGAGAATTTGTTCAACCCAAAAAGAATGTTATCTTTCCCATACTACAACTGAAACATACCATAGAGGGTAAATAAAAATACACCATGGATGTGGATAGTCTAAAAAGGATGATAAGAATATTAACAAACATAATAATTAATATTAGAAGGAACATTAAAGAAGGTACTTCGAATTAGAGACCATATAGAATATTCTTTAGAAGGCCTATTCCTCCTAATCCTATCGAACCCCCACTTGCAAATCTAAATCTTGATTTGGAGGGGGTGTCCATGGAAACTTTCTACAACTACCATCAAGATAAAAATTCCAAGAAAACTTGTCCCCAATGGATAAATGCTATGAACATGGTAGAAAACGGGTTTCTATATGGTTTCATATGAGCAGAGGAATCCAATGAGCCTTTAGATGGAGAAATAGAGGAAGAAGTTGAGGAGAAACCAAGTGAATTATTTGTGGTTCTTTGGGATATGTTCCCTACTTTCAATGTAGTTGAAGAAGAGGAAATAATTGAGGATGTATAATCCATTCAAAGTGACTATAACCTTAGGATTAAAGGACATGTGCAGCAAATAAAACCAACTAAATATCAAAATCCTAACACTAAGAAGAGTTGGCTTGTATCACCCATTGCCAAGACTTCCTCAGACATTCCTAGTACTAGTAATCAAGAGTCCATGGAGTACAATTTCATTGAAGAATTTAAGAAAATAAAATCAAACATATCAATCATCAACCTATGCAAGATAACACAATGTAATTTACTGTTGAATGCTTTAAATGACATATGTGCAATCAGTAGTTGTCACTATAAGTGTTAATAAAACAATAAGTAACAACTTGCAGAGTGAAACAACTAATGCTTCTCTTTCGAGCAAAAGGTTGAAATCCCCAAATCTTCCATTTGTATTGAACTTTCAAATATTCAATTGAAATGTTCATAATTGTTTGGCATATTTGGGAGCGTCTTTAAATGTTATGACTTATTTTGTTTGTAGAAAGTTGAATGAAACACTAACAAAGTGCTCAACTCAGCTTGATAGATCATAAGGAAAGATAATAAGTGAACTAAATGATTGTTTAATATGAATACCCTCCAACCCAAAAGTTCACGAAATAATAAACATTATTGTAGTGGACATCCCTGAAGCATATGGTATTTTTCTTGGTAGAGATTGGTCACATAAATTACAAGGGTATTTCGCCTTAGATTGGTCACACTTATGGCTTCCATGGAATGGACAACCAAACAAGATAATTAATTAAATATCCAAAACATTGACAACTGCTAGTTAAAGTAACTCATTGAATTATAATTATACAAATATCATAATAAAATATCAAATTATATAATCTTTACATTAGTTTTAAATTTCCAAAAGAAAAAAGCCTTAAAAAAACTCAAAAATGTTAAATAAATTTTAAAATTAATTGTCAAATCCCACTAGCATGATTGGTTTCAAAGGGCCTTGTTCTATAAGGCAACCTAGGTAAAGATACTCTGTGATGGTTGGGAGGAGACACCTAAAATCCATCCATGTTAAGGCTTGGTGTGGCCCAAGTTGGGTGCAATCCCCAAGTGATTTTTATAGCTTAGAGGCCCCTAGGTCACAGTTTCTTAGACCATAGTCTAGTCCAGCAAGTCATAGACACTCTAGCAAAAAACATTAAAATTAATTGGTATGTGCTAAAAGGAGAATACAAATAACACACACACACACACATAAAATAGAGAAGAGACATATATATTTATTATTTAAAAATATATATATGCTCTTCTATTCTTATGTACTTGAAAAAAATTGTAAATCAACAAACCTTTATAGTTTGGGGCTGCAATATCTCTAAATAATTGTGGAGAAATATTGAGCAAATCCAAAAGTACTTTATAACTTGTAATGTCAAAATTAAAGGAAATACATCATATCTTATCCTCCTCATAGAAGCACACCTTTCCCCCATTGAAAGAACATCTATGACTAGGTACCTAATGTACAAGAACAAGATAAACAACGTGGAATACAAGAGGCTTCTGAATAATTTGGAATAAAGGAAGAGGTAACTCTCCAGAATAACAATACCATTAAAAATATTATTATGTGTAAATTTAAGGAGAATTTCGTTGATTTTTCTATGTGAGATGATTATTACAATTATGAGTGTTCCATATATAGAGAACATATGGTGACCATCCATGAAAGGATGCACCCCTTGAATAATAAATAACTATTTATTATTATCATTCACTTATTATATATTATTAAATAATCAATAATTATATTATTAATTATTAATCTAAGAGAATGTCTTCTCGATGTTGTCCAAACATCAACACTCCCTCTCAATGAGGGAGACATTTTGCAACATGTCAAGATTGTCTCTAAAGTATACAAACTTCATCCTAGACTCGTGACACTTGTTTGTTAATCTTGGGAGATGTATCTCTCCTACTTGAACCAAGGAAAACTCCTTCTACGGCTTTCCCTCTGAGCCAATTGACTCTCTATGAGATCAGGCTCAGTCTGGATCCACATGTGATAGCATCTAGCATCTTGAGTCTTTATCATTCCTTGTCAAATCACCATGACTAGGAAAAATAGTACACCAGGGTCGTTCACCACAGGTACACCCTTGTGAGTGAATGTTAGCGTGATTATAACTAACACGTGGAAAGCACCTCGATTCCATATTATTCCCTGTCATGATCAAGGAAGGGCTACGACTGGGCCCATTTACCACAAGTGCTCCTTTATGATAAATGTATCCTATATCCCTTGTTCTGCAACCCAATCTAGGAGAAGTTTTTCTCGATGTTGAAACATCAACACTTCCTCTTATCTAGGGAGGTATCTTTCCATGATGTCTTCATATAGTAGTCCAATGAATATTTTGTAATCAACTAGTAGCACACAACTACTATCCAGTGACACACATTCACTGCCAGTGGTACACAACCACTGTAGTAGCACACAACTACTATCAAAAGACACGCAATCTTTGTCAGTGGTACACAACCACCATAGTAGAAAAAAAAAATTTACACATGGAACTCCCATTTGGAATTCTAGAGGCTACTCCCTTCAGGAACACTAGGGTCAACTCCCCATAGTGTGTGATGTCAAGGTCAACTCCCTTGACATATCCTCATGTGATCTCCATAAGGTACATGTCCTCATGTGCTCTTCACAAGGGACATTGGGATATAAACTCAAACCCACTTATCCCTTATCGAATAATCATCCCACTTATCCCTTCTTGTATAAGTGTCCTCACAGATCAAATCAACACAGTCGCATAGGGGTACGATCTAGAGAATGTTTGTCACACATGGCACTCCCATGTGGACTTATAGAGCTACTCCCTCTAGAAAAACTAGGGTCAACTCCCCATAGTCTATGATGTCAAGGTCAAGTCCCTTGACATGTCCTCATGTGCTCTCAACAAGTGACGTTAGGATATATGCCCAAACCAACTTATCCCTTCTTGGATAAGTGTCCCACTTATCCTTTCTCAGATAATTGTCCTCACAGATCAACTCAACTTAGCCACAGAGGAGTATGATATTGTTGGGTATGTGTTATATTCTTTGCACAAGTAGTAGTGTCTGAGCGTTTGCACAGGGGGGTTAGAGGAGGGGGTGGAGCCCCCCGCGTGGGGGTTCGGGGGCAGCGCCCCTGATTTTTTTTTTTTTCGGGCCGACATATTTCCGGGACCACATGATATTAGGTGGTTTTTCAACACATGGTTTTTTACCGATGGTTTTCTATTTCCGGTTAAGGAATTAGGGTTTTGGACTAATCCAGGTCATTGGGTTAGGGTTTTCGATGCCGCTGGCTCCTATATGTATATTGTATTGTAAACAATGTAAAACAATGTGTATCAATATAATATATGTTGGTTTTCCCGGTTTGGGTTTCTAGGTGAAAAATCTCTGTGTAATGTTTGTATTTTCCATTGTATCTTTTCTGTTCTTTTCTGAATATTAGTTTGCAGTAGATATTGTACAAGGTTAGAATTTACATTTGGTATTAGAGCTTTATTGGCTTCAGGGGGACGCCTTTGTCATCAAGGGTTTGGCTCGGGACTGTGATAAGCCTTGTTATAGTGGGAGATCTGCGGTATTGTTTTTCAGGTGAAAAGAATTGGCAAGCAATTTGAAGATGGAGATCGAGAAGTTTAATGGGAAAAGCTTTGAGCTGTGGAAGCTCAAGATGGAAGATCTTTTGGTGGACAGAGATCAGTGGATCACGGTAGATCTAGGTACGACACCTACAGGAACTTCTGCAGATGACTGGAAAAAGACGGATCGGAAGGCAAAGAGCACAATTCGACTGTGTCTCTCCGATTCAGTATTACTGAATGTGTCAGAGGAAGCTACAACCAAAGATTTATGGGAAAAGTTGGGGAAGTTGTATCAGTCTAAGTCCCTGGTAAATAAACTATTCCTAAGAAAGAAGCTGTATAACTTGAGGATGAGAGATGGAGACTCAGTGGTAGAGCATTTGAACGCCTTCAATACTGTGGTAAGTCAGTTNGTTTTTGTACATAGTTATAAAAATACATTGAAGAAAACATAATATTAGTTATATAGTTTTAAAAATACATTGAAGAAGCTGAATATGTTTAGACATAATGCTAATAATAGAATTCACTTTCACCTATTGAAAATGAGCATATTTAATTATCTTTTAACCATAAATTTCAATTCTATGGTTATCAATTGAAGATACTAGCATATTCTTAGCACTCCTTCCAAATCAATGAACGAAATCTCATGTTCATAACTTTCTAGCATTTTTAAAAACTTCTGTTAACCTATTTACTTTTTAACATTTACTTAATATAATTAAGAAATTAGTCTTCAATCAGTTTATCTTACCAGCAGTAAGCCTTCCTTCCTTCACCAACAGTGAATTAGAAACTATAAATTTATTAGAATTGTTTTTTTTTTTCTCATTTAACTACAAATTTTAGGAAAATTGCTTTTTCTTTTTTTTCATTAAACTACATATTTTAAACTACATATTTTAGAAAAAAACTAATTTTTCCATATGGTAAAAGAACCCCAAATACTACATTAGATGGTCCAAATTTAAGAAAGTTCAGCCATTAAATCTCTCTTACTTATAATACTCTGTTTTCTAATAAACCGTTTACGGAAACGCAGAACAATTAAAAAAAACTCTTTTTACTAGCCTCCATCGTTCATCACTTTGTCTTCACATTATAATGGCTTTAAGTACTTGCATTTATTGCTTCCTCGTCGCTTTTCTAGCACTGTTTTAGTTTGCATAATTGAACTGTATTATCAACAATCTTAAATAGATACGAATTGGACGTTTATTATTTCATCCAAATCATTGGAGCACAAATTGTTATAATTTAAAGGAAGTGTCAAATCTGGAAGATTCGCAGAAGGAAAGGTGAATCGTGCCACAAGTACATAGTAATGACAAATTATTACGATTACAAGAAATTTGAAATCTTGGAGATCCATTGAGGGCTAGGTGAGTACATAGTAATGACAAATGATTACGATTACAGTAAATTTGAAATCTTGGAGATCCATTGAGGGCAAGGTGAGTTGTACCATAGGTACATACTACATAGTAAAATAACTTTCATAGTGGAACAATAATGAAATAAAGGATGATATTACATTAAAATATTTAAACAAAATTATATAAGATTTTGGTGGAAGACAATGAAATTATACATCACATCATTCATGTAATAAGAACCTATTTCCTTATGGAATGTTTGGGAAAGTGGTATATAAGTTGTTGAATTTGAATTGCTTTTACATTAGATCGTTTATACATCATTAGTAACCGTTTATACATCACTAGTAACAACATTTGATGTTTCCTAGTAATGTATAGATATTCTAAGTAGGGTGGATATCAACTTTCACCAAGTAATTTACAGTATAAGCTACATATTGAGACATTAACTTTAAGTTAGATGAAGTTAGTGTTGATATTATGGTAGCTGCGAGAGGTATTAATCTCCATTGTGACCTTTGACAAGATTAGAATATTCTGGAAGCAAGAAAAGAATTGAATGTAAACCTAGAAGAGATGTCAGCTAAAGGAGATAATTAATATAAATTAATTATTACCCAGAATGAGAAGTCGGCCTTGAAAATCTGGAAGAGGCAGTATAAATACAAGGGGGCAGTCTTCACTTTACACACTTGTGCGCACTACAGTTGGGCAGTTTTGTGCTTAAGTTCTGGAGAAGGTGTTGTCGTCTGTTATGAAGTCTATAGTTTCGGTCTTTCTAGGTTGGACTCTCTGATCAACTTTGGTTACTTCTTTCTTGGTGCATTATCCTTACTTGGCTATTGATTTTCTACTAGGATTCTTCTCTCTGTCAAGGTCAAGGTGCTCGAGGGTGACTTCGGCCTATGGTTGGGTGACAATAATGATATTATCTATGGTTAAATGAGCACATCCATCATATTCTAACAAGTTATGGGCCCACACCTCCTTCACTCAATCTAACCACTGGAATGGATCATAGACATAAGGATACTAATCTCATTAAAGAACCGTCGTTAGGGCTTCTAGCCAGAGTAGTTACCAAAAGCATTGTTTCTAGGGTTACTAGCAGGTACAGTTGCAGAAACCCTACAACCTCGATCCAACACCTTATGATGGAACACCTCACTCAAGGTGAAGGTATTCAGCTGCGCCTTAGTCCAACGCACCTCTTGGTACTCTCAGAAGATAGAAATGTCAAATTTGAAATTTTGGGTCAAAGCTTGACTAGTCATCAGTCAACCGAAGTCATGAATGAAAAGACTAGTCCTCTACACTACTCAACACTCACAGGAATGCTTGAAGATGACATGTGGATAATTGATAGTATAGCTTCTAGGCATATGATGAGAGATCAAACTAGACTCTCTAATGTAAATGAAAAGAAGACATCGTACAAGGTGTTGGGTATGTGTTATATTCTTTGCACGAGTAGTAGTGTCTGAGCATCTACGCCATGCGTGTAGGGGGGCGGAGCCCCCCGCGTGGGGGTTTGGGGGTAGCACCCCCGAAATTTTTTTCACACCGGGACGACATATTTTCGGGATGACATATTTCTGGGACCACA
The DNA here is from genome assembly GCA_010110895.2 of Picea sitchensis. Lineage (NCBI taxonomy): Eukaryota > Viridiplantae > Streptophyta > Pinopsida > Pinales > Pinaceae > Picea > Picea sitchensis. Next base: position 33,900 of record SNQJ01S0020923.1, read on the forward strand.
TGATATTTAGGTGGTTTTTTCGGCACATGTTTTTTTGCCGATGGTTTTCTATTTCCAGTTAAGGAATTAGGGTTTTGGACTAATCTAGGTCATTGGGTTAGGGTTTTGGATGCCGCTGGCTCTTATCTGTATATTGTATTGTAAACAATGTAACACAATGTATGAATATAATATATGTTGGTTTTCTCGGTTTGGGTTTCCAGGTGAAAAATCTTTGTGTAATGTTTGTATTTTCCATTGTATCTTTTATGTTCTTTTCTGAATATCAGTTTGTAGTAGATATTGTACAAGGTTATAATTTACATTTGGTAACAGATCTTTATTGGCTTCAGGGGGATGCCTTTGTCGTCAAGGGTTTGGCTCGGGACTGTGATAAGCCTTGTTATAGTGGGAGATCTGCAGTATTGTTTTTCAGGTGAAAAGAAATGGCAAGCAATTCGAAGATGGAGATCAAGAAGTTTAATGGGAAAAGCTTTAAGCTATGGAAGCTTAAGATGGAAGATCTTTTGGTGGATAGAGACCAGTGGATCGCAGTAGATCCAGGTACTACACCTACAGGAACTTCTGCAGATGACTAGAAAAAGATGGATCGGAAGGCAAAGAGCACAATTCGACTATGTCTCTCCGATTCAGTATTACTGAATGTGTCAGAGGAAGCTACAACCAAGGATTAATGGGAAAAGTTGGGGAAGTTGTATCAGTCTAACTCCCTAGTAAAAAACTATTCCTGAGAAAGAAGCTGTATAACTTGAGGATGAGAGATGGAGACTCAGTGGCAGAGCATTTGAACGCCTTAAATACTGTGGTAAGTCAGTTAGTATCTGTTGATATTAAAATTTCAGATGAAGATAAATGTATCAGTTTGTTGTGTTCTTTACCAGACTCATGGGATAGTTTGGTTGTGGCCATAGGCAGTAATACAAGTTCTTCGAAGTTTGAAGAAGTGGTCTTGTCCATGATGTCGGAGGATATGAGACGAAAGAATATGGAAGGACATAACACTGACCCATTATTTGCAAGAGGACATTCCTAGGAAAGAAATAAATCTAATTTCTCAAGTGGGAGATCTAAGTCTAAGGGTAGATCTAAATCTCCTGGAAAGTTTGGAAGGGTATGTTGGAGGTGTGGAAAAGAAGGGCACTACAAGAAGCAGTGTAGATCCAAAGTTGAGAAAAAGAAGGGATCTAAAGAATCTTCTTCTACAGAAGAAAAGACATCCAAGGAAGAAGGAGGGGATGTGTACTTGGCCTCTTCAAGCACAGATGCAGATCATGAGGCATGGTTGATTGACTTAGGTGCATCCTTTCATATGACTCCCCATAGGGAGTGGTTCTGTGAATATGAAAAGTATGATGGAGGTAATGTTTTCTTGGGTAATGATTCGAAAACCAGAATTATAGGAAAATGAAGGGTCAAGTTGAGACTCATAGATGGAAGGATTAGAAAAATGACTGGTGTTCTACACATCCCAGGTATGGCCAAAAATTTGATTTCTGTAAGAAAAATGGAAGATGTTGGGGTAAAAACAATTTTTGAAAAAGGAACTTGCAGGATGGTTCGAGGAGCAATGGTGTTAATAAAGGGAGTTCAGTTTGGAGCTATGTATAAGATACTAGGAAGAACTATTAGCGATGGGTGTAATAGCTCCATTGTTCTTGATATTGAAGTTGAAGAAGAAAGAACTCTTACAGTCTCTGAAGAAAAGGTTTTGTTGTGGCATCAAAGATTGGGGCATATCAGAGAGAAGGGTCTTCGACTACTACACGATAAAGGTATGGTTGAAGGTATGTCTAATTTCTCTTTGGGTTTTGATTTATGTGAACATTGTCTATATGGGAAGCAAAATCGGGTAAGATTCCCCTCCAGTGCAACGAGGACAGGAGGAATTTTACAGCTAGTTCACAGCGATGTTTTTGGACCTGTGTTGGTCCCATAATTTTGAAAATCTATGTACTATGTCTCATTTATAGATGACTTCTCGAGGAAAACTTGGATATATTTCCTCAGGAAGAAATATGATGTCTTCGACAAATTTAAAGAGTTTAAGGCTCTTGTTGAGAATCAAACAGAGAAACGAATTAAGGTGTTGAGGACAGATAATGGCGGAGAGTTCTACGGGAATGAATTTGAAGAATTCTGTAAGAAGTGCGGTATA
>SNQJ01S0020923.1:36064-47946 GCA_010110895.2 Picea sitchensis
CCATCCACACTCAAAGAGTGCTACCTCCAAACTCAACACCACACACAAGCCTAAGAGAGCGTCCATCTAAAAATTTGCGATGAATTAAAGCTTTTGTGATGGTATAAATAAAATAAAGTGGTGAATATTTTATATATAAATAAAGTGGAGAATCATGTTGGGGTGGAGTGGTAAATAAGGTGAGGTGGAAGATAAACTATTTAAAAAGGGTAGATCCTTTATTATTTAATGAAACAGATACCTTTGTTTAAGAAGTCGACTTTTTTTATGTCGATTTTTTTAAAAAGGTTTTTAAATATATATATATATATATATTGGATTAATTATTTTTTTTAATTATATTTTATTGTTGTTTTTTTATTATAAAAAGTTTAGTATTATAATTTTGATTTGGATGGTTTTTTTTGTTATTAATGGTGAAAGTGTAGAGTTTTAAGTTGGAGGTGGAGAAATTCAGCGATAATAATAGCTTTATGTTATTGAAGCTCAAGGTGAAGGATCTATTTGTGCAGCAAGGATTTCAAAAGGCATTGGCTGAAAAGACAAAGAAAATGAAAAGCATGGAAGACAAGGACTGAGAAGATATGGATGAAAGAGACCTTAGTACCATTTGTTTGTGTATGGCAGATGAAATGTTGTTTAACATCGTTGAAGANCAAGGATTTCAAAAGGCATTGGCTGAAAAGACAAAGAAAATGAAAAGCATGGAAGACAAGGACTGAGAAGATATGGATGAAAGAGACCTTAGTACCATTTGTTTGTGTATGGCAGATGAAATGTTGTTTAACATCGTTGAAGAGGAGACAACAAGAAGTTTGTGGAACAAACTCGAGAGTCTATATATGACAATGTCCTTGACAAACATAATCTTCTTGAAGAGGTAGTTGTACAACTTGTGGATGAAAGAAGGTATGAAAATTGTTGATCACTTGAGTGTTTTTAATACTCTGACTTTTCAATTATCTTGTATGAACGTAAAACACGAAGATCAGGGCAAGGAGGTTACATTATTATCTTTGTTTCCTAAGTCTTGGGATCATTAGGTCACAACTATGTGGTTTAGCTCAACATATGTCATTGATTATGACATTGTTGTGAGAGCTTTGTTGTGAGAGGATATGAGGAAAAGATCCAATAAAGAAACCTCAACAACACAAACAATGGTGGTGAGAGGTCAATCTACAAAAAGAGGGAAAAATCACAGGGGTACATCAAGGTATAAGTCAGAAGGCAAGAAGAGTAAGCTGAAATGTTGGCTCTGTGGAAAATATGGGCATCTCAAGAAGGATTATTGGAAAAGGCATAATACATCCAAGGAGGACTCCAAAAATTAAGAAAAGGAAGCTAACTTAGTTGAAACAAGTTCAGGTTCTGGTTCAGGAATGGTTGATGAGGTATTGTCTACTTGTGATATTTCACATCAACATCAGCATTGGTTATTAGATTCTAGTGAATCGAGCCACATGTGTCTTCATAGAAATTGGTTCGCAACTTACCAATATTTTAATGATAGTGTTATTTTTGTGGGAAATGATTTTTCTTGGAAAATTGTTGGACTTGCTAGCGTCAAGATTAAAATTCACGATGGTTCTATAAGAACATTAATAGACGTAAGGCATGTACTCGAACTTAGAAAGAACTTGATATCTTTGGGAGTTGTAGATTATATTGGTTACATGCGTACAGATCAAGGTGGAGTATTAAAGGTGTCCAAGGTAATCTTAGTAGTAATGAAGGAAAATATGATCCTGAACCTTTATCATCTTGAAGGAAGGACAAAAGTAAATCAAGCAAAGGTAGCATTTAAATATGCAAGTTACTATGTTTGTTTATGGAATCAATGTTTGGGTCATATGAGTGAGAAAGGGCTTAAGGTACTAGTTGATCGTAAGTCACTTCCAAGTTTAAATTTTCTGAATTCGAATTTCTGCAAGTATTGCGTGTTTGGAAAAAAATGTAGACATAAGTTTAAAAAGGAAAAGCATATCAGATAGGGTATTCTTGATTACATTTATTTAGATGTTTGGGAACCATCCCCTATAGTTTATTTTGGAGGATCATCATATTTTGTAACATTTATATATGATTATTGTAGAAAGGTTTGGGTCTATATACTTAAAAGAAAAGTTGATGTGTTTAATAATTTTAAGAAATTCATAGATTTCGTTGAAAAGAGAACTGACAAGTCAATCAAGTTTTTAAGGATAGATAATGGAGGTGAGTTCACATCTGTGGAATTTGAAAACTATTGCAAGGAATCTTTGATAGAAAGACATAAGACCATGGTTTATACTCCTCAGTAGAATGGTGTTGTTGAACACGAGAATAAGACTCTTCTAGAGTGAGCAAGGAGCATGCTCAGTAATTCCAAGTTGTAGCAGGAATTGTGGTCAGAAGTAGTACTTACAAAATGTCATCTGATAAATCAATTACCATCAACTACAAGGTATGATGATTATGTTTCATATGTTGCTTTGGTTTCTATTGATGGAGAACCTAGTTGTTTTCAGGAAGAAAGTAAGGTATCTGAAAGTGCTCAATGGAAGAAGGCTACGAAATAAGAAATGGATTCCCTTGAGAGGAATAAAACATGGGACCTGGTAGAACTTCCAAAGAACATGAAGGTTTTAAGCTGCAGGTGGATTGGCAAACTGAAAAAAGGGTGTTGATGAGAAATTTTAAAGATATGAAGCAAAACTGGTAGCAAAAGAGTATTCTTCAAAGGAAGGTATTGATTTTCATGAGATATTTTCACCAGTTGTGAAGCTTGTTTTAGCTTGTGTTGTGTTATCACTAGTTGATTTACTTGATCTTCAGTTAGAGTAGCTAGATGTTAAAACACCATTTCTACATGGAGATTTAGATGACAATGAAGATATATATATATATATATATATGGGACAACTAGAAGGGATTGTTCAGGATCGCAAGAAGAGTTTTGTTTGCAAAATAAAGAATTCATTTTATGGCCTGAGATAGTCTCCCAGATAATGGAACAAGAAGTTTGATTCCTTCATGGTGAGCCTAAATTTTACAAGAAGTGAATATGATCATTGTGTTTATTTTAAAAAGTTGGAAAATACCATGTTTATTATTTTGTTGTTATATGATGACGATATGATTGTGGTAAGAAAAAGTATGGTCGATATCAATAGGTTAAAGGCTTAGTTGGCTAGGGTGTTTGATATGAAGGATCTAGGTGTTGGACCATATTTTCATTCATGCCAACAATCGATGTCATTATGATAAGATGATGAGTTGTTTTGAAGAATATGCAGAGAAATCACACTAAAGCTAAGGAGAGATAGCGTATTAGATTTCACGATATCAGCGCAATGTCGAAACACCAGCGGGATCAAATTCCCAACAGATCAATGATCTCGATCAGTTAGAATCCAAGTACAAAACCAAAAATCTCTGAAGGGAAAGGACATTGCAATGATGATGAGTTGTTATAAAAAAACTTGCAAAGGAATCTAACAAAAATATCATGAGGGAAAGCGCATTGTGTAAACATGATCAGTATAAAAATCCCCATAGTAAAACTAGAAAATAATTGAGGGAGAGTCATTTCCACTGACGTAGATTTTGGGACAAACCAGGACCGTCAAATATGGAAGTTACAGAGGAGGACCTTCAAATGAAACATTCGATTAAGTCCTAGCCATCAGACATCAATAAGGGAAAATCAAGGACAGAGAACCATTGCGGGATGAAAGGGTTAGAGTTAATGATCGTGCAAGTTTTTTTTTCTGAAATAGATACTGATTGTCAATCGTCACCTGCGAATAGAGCTACGGTCGGCATCAATTCCACTACCCTGGAACACTAGAGCCCTGTAATAACGAACAACGAAAATCTCGACAATCGTCAGATCATGTTGATCTTTTCGTGTCAAATATGAATCATTAGATGAAGTCAACCTTCTCGAGGTTTATTTGGGGAATCTCAATTTGGTATAATTGAGAATTGGGAACCAATAACCCAAAGTCATGAAGGTCGAAATGAATCTATACCATTGATATATAACTAATCACGGTCGTTGGTTCAAGGATTCATGAGATCCACAATAGGCAAAATCTTGTTAATTGTTGGATCGTGTTAATATTTTCACATCAAAAATGGATTGTTAGATGAAGTCAAGATTCTCGAGGTTTATTCGGGGAATCTCACGTCGTGAGAATTGATAATTGGGAATGAATAAGCCAGATTCCCAAAGGCCAAAATGATTCTAGACCATTGATCTAGAACTGATCAAAGTCATTGGATCAAGGATTCACAAGATCATGAATAGCCAAAATCCTGACAATAGTTGGATCGTGATAATATTTTACGTCAAATATGGATGGCTAGATGAAGTCAAGTTTCTCGATGTTTATTCAGGGTATCTCACTTTGGGAGAATTGCGAATTGGGAATGGATAACCCAAAGTCTCAAAGGCCGAAATGAACTGATCATATTCGTTGGATCAAGGAATCAGATGAACCTACGACTGTTGGATCTAGGAGGAGGAAATGTGCTAGGTAAGAAGATCCATGTCAGCAAGGGCATGTGGAAAAATCAAATGGTGACAAGTGTCTAGGTCTAGTTGGAATTTTAGGTACACGTAAGTCACAAATCTAAGTGACACATGGTAGCCACTCGGCTAGTGCCAATTGAGGAATGATGTCATCAATTTAGGTCACTCTAGGAGGTTGTCCTTCGGGGTAAACCAACAACTACCCGAACCGTCGAAGGCCAAATTCAATGCCAATCATTGAACAAAGATTCTCTCGATTCTCACATGATTGTTAGATCAAAACATGACATAAGCACTCCCATGTTAACCACTTCGGTGATGAACAACTCTGGTGGAAATTGGAACAGAAATTACCCAGACCTTCCAACCCCTGAAGTCCCAATGTCCCGAAGTAAATAGTGGTCATCCATATCAACATTTGATCAAGTTACAACAGTTGGAATAAGCGATGGAAGGATAAGTAAGGATTGAAGCTACATCACTGATTTCATTCTGGGATTCATGCTAACCATTGGATCAATCCCTGTGAGAAGTGAATGAGAACCATCCACTGAATTGTAGAGAAAGTCATGGTCATCGATTTGTTTGAAACCTCTGGACAAGCCTGGATAGTCCATCTACAGAACAACAAATATTGATCATCTGATCTACTTCGACGAAATGTAATCTGGAAGGTTGAAACATTACAGAGGTTGGAAGTCCCAAAGTAAACAATGGACATCCATCTCAATGTTTGATTAATTCATAGTCGTTTGATTAAGCAGTGGAAGGATAGTGTAAGGATTAAAGATAAACCATTAATTTCGTTCAAAGAATCATGCTAACCATTATATCGATCCTTGTGAGAGGTAACCACTTCGGGAAGTTGAAACTCCAGAATATTGGATGAGAGAGAAATCTCTCGAAGGCCAAAGTACTGGAGGGCTAGGTTCCATCCCCCAGTCATGGGTTATGAACACATAATCTATGAGGTTCTGGGAACATTGCTTAACTTAATAAGACCGTAGTTTTGTGAATATGGTCACATGTAAATGGTTTGAAGGAATCACCTCTACAAGATTTGATTTTTTCAATATTTGCATAGACATGGAATCAAGTTAAAAGAAATCGATCCACACTTGTGATCAATTTATGAAAATCACTCTCACTAAATCAAAATCCTTCAACAATAATGTTTGAATAATAATAGAGATTGTTGTTAATTTAAAATGAAGAGGTGTGATGGTCCTAACAAAGGGACACACTTCTTCCTATCTCACACCAGTTGGAAGAGTATATAAACAAGATATAATGGTGAGAAGAAAGTGTCTCTGTGGTCCATATCAGAATATCAAAGTAACTGCAGAGTCTAAAAAGAAGAGATGATTATTCTTATGAAGTGAGGGTGGAAGGGAGGAGCAAGAAAGGGTTCATATCCTTTGCTAATTAAGTGTAATTTAATGGAGTTGGTGATTCCTCGGGTTGGTGCCCTAAAGATAAGGGAATTGGTGCTTCCTACAGTTATTTCCCTAAAAAAAATATAGTTGGTGCTTCCTAGGGTTGATGCCCTAAAGAAAAGGGAGTTGGTGCTTCCTAGGGTTGGTTCCCTGAAGAAGGAGATTTGTGTCTCCTAGAGTTGGTTCTCTAGAAAGGATTGGTGTCCTTCACTATTATTTATAAAAATCCTTGTAATTCCTATTAATTATATTTATATAATTGATTTTACAAACTAGTCCATTGTTGATCTATTGTGGTAATTAAAAAAATATAAAGTAATTGTTAATTGTTGAAAAAAGAGTAATATTGATTCACACCCCCCCGATCAGTATTCCAACACTTAAAGCATTAAAACAAATCTTAGCCATGGAGATAAACAGATAGAGGAAAAATGGTAAAATGTGGTTATCACAAAAGAAGTGTGTGGAGAAAATACTTATGAGATTCGGTATGAATAATGTGAAACCCATAAAGATCCCTTTGGCTTCCCATTTCAAATTTTCTTCAAGTTTATTTCCTAGTAATGATGGAGACAATGAGTATATGTCTCGTGTACCATATACTAATGCAGTGGGAAGTTTGATGTATGCGATGGTGATCACTAGACCAAATATTCCACATGCAATTGGCGTATTCAGTCGATACATTAAAAATATAGGAAAAGACCATTGGAAAGCAGTGAAATGGGGGCTTTTATATATTAGAGGCACAAACAGTTATTCTATCAGCTATGATGGTTCCATAGATTCAGTTTGCGGTTATGTAGATTCATATTTTGCAATATGACTTGTGATGCAGGAGCATCCCTCCAATCCAGCAACACGCCATCTAGGCGGCACATTCAACGCGCATTCAATTGAGGCGAGAGGCGCCAACCCTCTCATTTTCAAATTTGTAATAACTGTTGTAAGGCTGAAGAGCCGCATAGATGCCTTTGTGCATGTAGTAGATAGGGTCGCCTTTAATGCCTAACAAGTTGATGGGGATCTAGATCCGATTTGGATTAGATGGCCCATTGAATGTAATTCATTGTAATTTATGAGAGTAGGTGAGATGGAGGGAAGAGCTCAAGGAGCCCCCTTTTGGTAAAATATATTAGCATCTTGAATTTAGCTAGCATGTATAAAAGGGAGGAAGAGAGGAGAGACGAGACTATCTTGCAGTCCGAGCTCATACCCATTGTAAACATACATTTTGAGATAATACAAAGCAATTTTTCCTTCATATTTGTTTCTATGTGTTTATGTGCATTTCATGAATGCTATGTATGTGTTCATTATATGCTATAGATGTATGTTAGTTTACATTTGCAGGGATATACAGAGTTTACTGTCTCTTGAGTTTTTTTTATTTTATCCTGGATTCTTTGTGGCTTCATGCAAGAGGTTGCATGATAGAGTGTTGAGGGCTCTATAAGGCTACGCCAGAGTGCACATCTGGATTTTGCGAAATTCAGACAAAGAAATGCCAAGAGGTCACACCAGTTGAATCATTAACTCAAGGGAGAGGCCTCAAGGTTATTGAATACCTTTGAGGTAAGACTGTGCAATGGAGGGCACAGAGAGAAGACATAATCGTTGTGAATTCTATGAAGCTCTGCCAGGAGGGCATCGAGCGAGTGCAAGGAGTGCACGAGGAGAACACTATTTCGATTTCTTTGAAAAGGAGAGTGTCAAAGGAGAAGACACTTATAGAATTTCTGAGAATTTTGTAGAGCTCTGCGAGGAGGGCATCGAGCAAATGCATGAGTGCACCCAAGAGAATTCTCTGTCAATTTTGAGGAGAGGAGTATCAAAGGAATATACTCGCAGAGCTGTTGAATGCTCTGTAGCTCAGCAAGGAGTGCTTGAGCGCGAGATTTCCAGGAGGGCATCAAATTCCCCTTTGAAGGGAAATACAAGGGTTGAGTTCCTTAGAGATTCGAGCAGGAAAAGATCGGGACGGATAGCACAATTATGTGTAGGAATCCTGCAAGCAGTGCAGAGGTAGAGAAACCTTTGCGAGGTTTCAAAGTGAGTGAAGATAAAGAGGAACAATGCCTTTGCGCACAGATCAATGGAAGAAAGGAGCAGAAGGTTAAGAAACCTTCGATGTTTTTGAGTTCACAAAGCTCATGAGGGGAAGTGTTTCCATAACACAGATGAGACCCAAAGAAACCAGGCTCGCAAGAGAACCATTGAAGGCTGAGACCTTCAAGTGTCAGAAAACTTTCAGGGGAAGGGAAGAAGCGCAAGCTAAGGAGGAGGAGAAACAACTGTCATTGGATTGGTAGAAGTGGAGAATCGGGACCGTCCATATGTGGAGGGCACGTGGAGGAGATACAAAAGCCATCAGGGTTTCAGAACTAGGCGCACAAGATATGCGAATGAATGTTGGAGAACTTCCAAGAGAGAGTGTCGAAATCACGAGAGCCATCATATCGTGATAAGTTGCGAGGATGTTAAGGTGAAGGTTCCAGCTATCGGATCTGGAATGACCCACGACAGAGATCTGGAAGCCACCGTGGATTTGGTTATTGGGGATTTGAAGGTGAAGACCCCGCCAAAATCCCGAAAGAGAGAAGACCTGGATTTAATATTGGTCGTTGATCACGGCTTACCCCACGTTGTTGGATCATTTCGTGAATTCGGGGTTCGTGAGTTTGGAGGACATGCCAAATTCTTGGTCACTCCAAGTCCTGATTCGTGAAGTGTCGAGTGTCGAGGACTCGTGCGGATAGGTGCCACATCCCGTAACTGGAGATCACGTGGTTGACAGGTGGCGCAAACATACAAAGCATAGAAAAAGGTCAAAGTGGGTGACAGGTGGTGTACACGCGTCACTATGGAGAAGTCAACACCTTGTTGACTTATCATGTTTTGGGGATTCGCAAGGGAGGAGCCCGAGCATTGAGCACTCCAACTTGTGAAGTCACAAGTTGCGAGAGGTGCTAGAGTTAAGCTCTAGCCGACGGTCACTTGTAAAGGTGTTAACGTGGAGGGAGCTCATGCCTGGTATTGTTCGCATGGACTGAGTTCGCATTTGGTCCCGTAGATTTGTTCGTTGAAAGTTCCAGCAGGGAACTAGAGAGTCATTTCGGCTCATCAAGAAGAGAAGAATGATCCTTAAACCTGGAGGTCAGCGGACCCTACCGAGGTAGAGGTAGGGGGTCTGCATCAACTTACTAGTTGGATGTCAAAGCTTCAAAACGTAGTCGCTTTATCGACTACTAAGGCAAAGTATATGGATGCTTCACATGCATGCAAGGAGGAAATTTGGTTACAGGGTTTGTTGGGTGAGTTTGGAGGGAGGCTGGACAAGGTGAAAGGATTTTTCGATAGTGAAAGTGTTATTCATTTGTCTAGAAATCCAACTTATCACAGTAAGATGAAGAATATTTATGTTACGTACCATTTTGTATGACAGGTTTTTGATGAAGGTGGAGTGGCTCTGGAAAAGGTCCATACAAAAGCGAATTTTGCAGACATGTTACAAAACCAGTTTTGTTAGAGAATCTATGATAGTGTTTGGCTTCTCTTGGCTTGCAGAAAAGGTGATGGATTTATTAAGGGCATGATATATTAGGTAAATTGTTGTCAAAGTGGAGATTTTTGGAAACATGTGAATGAATTTCCTCATGCGCTCACATGCATATGTGTTTCATCTAAATTAGGAATGTCCATACATGCACTCATTGTAATCAAATTGTGTAAACTGTGTAATCTATTTATGAACTGTTCGTGTAACTATGTGATCTATTCATGATCGGTTTGTGTAATTGAGTGATAGATGTTATATATACGAGCATACCCATAGAGGTGAGAGTGCAATGTGTGTAGAGATTAGAGTGTGTGTGAGGACAGAATTGTTGTATGCCTAAGATTGACTATTGTAATTCTCCCTTGAATAATAAGAATACCGAATATCATTTCCCGTGATTTTTTCCCATTTTGGGTTTCCACATAAACAATTGCGTCAATTGTGTGATTGCTGTTCTCAATTTTATCTTGCTAGTTTATGCTCTGGTTACTTTACTATGAACCTATCGTACAAGTCACCTTAGCCTTAACCCATCTCCAAGATCTGAGATTTCCTGTAATTCTATTAATTTCCCATTACTATGGAGTTGTGGTAAAATTCACCTTCCTTCAGTGAATCTTCAAGATTTCGGACATCCTTTAAATTATAATAATTTGTGCTGCACTGAATTGGATGAAAATATAAGCATTGTTGATGATACACTTCAATTATGCAAACTGTGGCAGAAAATGTAACAGTGGCAGAAAATAAATTCAAGCACTCGAACGAAAAACCATGATAATGTGAAGACAAAGTGATGCATTGCTGAGGTTAGTGAAAAGAGTTTTGTATTGTTCTCTCTGTCCTTGAATGTTTTAAGGAAAGTAAATTCTTATAAACAAGAGAGATTTTATGGCTGAACTTTCACAAATTTGGACAATCTAATGAGGTATTTGGGGTTGCTTTACAATTTTGCAAATTAACTGTTTTCTATTATACATAGTTTAATGTTAATGTGAAAAAAAGGAAAAACCCAATTCTAATAAATCTACTCTATAGAATCGTAACATCCATGTATGGATTAGACCAAAACATAATTCTCTTAGCACTATGTTGAAACATATTCAGCTCCTTCGGTGTATTTTTAGAATTAAGTAGAAAAACAAACATGGAATAAGGTAACAAATATTAGCATAAAGTTGAAACAAATTGACCTTTCTCATTGTATTTTTTGAACTAGGTAGAAAAGAAAAACATCTAATATATCAAAAAAGCTAACAAATACTCAGAGTTTTCAATTTTCTAAGGAATACTTTAACCTCACGGTCTTTAACTTGCTTTACAATCGAGATTTTCCCATCCTTAACTCGATCTACAAACCAAAATCAGATAAGAAATGAAAGGGTGGGTTTCTCTATTGAAATTTTCTCTGTTGTTACATAAACAAGTCGACCTGCAAAGGGCAGCAAGTCCTTGCCACAGGAAATATGTTTCCACGATTGTTGTTTGGTATTGATTGTTGCCAAAAGTTGTGTGATTTGTTTATACCGTTTGAAAATAAATTGAAAATAAATCCTACTCGGAAGATTTTGGAGGATTTCAAATTAGAGAGTCATAAATGAAATGGCAGATTGCAAAATTTGTGGATGGCTTCGCGATGAGAAATTTAATTGTTGTTACAGTTTTTACAAAGATGTAAATTTTTAACTATGCATTAGCTTACTGTTTTTTTAATAAAACACAATATAGTTCCAAATTTTTCCTTAAATAAAAATAGATTTCTGTGCATACAAAAGTGCATACCAGAAGCTAATGTACATTCTCTTTTGACTTTTTAATTAATTACTATCATCCCGTACTGTCTTTTTAATTAATTACTATGAAAATTATGTGTCACTATGATAATAATGTGTCAATAATAATAATATTTTTTTCGGTAATAAATGTTTTTGTGTATTAAGTTTGTTAAAATTTTCAATTATAATATTTGATGTTTAATGCATTAAATAGAAAAATTGCACTTTTAAAATAGCACGTATTTCAAGAAAATGGTATTTCTAAGTGGTCATTAACATTAGCACAGCCGTGAGTACTCACGGCTGCGCATATGTTCAGCTTCTTAATAGGGCCATAGGCATCCGTCCAGCTTCTTAATCAGTGTTATTATTTTTTAATCACTGAACGTGGCAATTTGGTGATGAGCAAGTAATTTTTTAATCTTATTTAGTAAATGTGAAAAAGTAATCGTTAATTTATCAAAATCTCATCCATTGATTAGAGAGGACGACGAAGAATATGCCAGCATCTTCAATTGTCAACCCTAAGATTGAAATTTATGATTAAAAGGTGATTAATTGTGCCCATTGTCAATAGGTATACGCCTTTCGGC
>SNQJ01S0020923.1:66713-82572 GCA_010110895.2 Picea sitchensis
ATATATATATATATGTATGTATGTATGTATGTGGAACAACTAGAAGGGTTTATTCAGGATCGCAAGAAGAGTTTTGTTTGCAAAATAAAGAAGTCATTTTATGGTCTGAGACTGTCTCCTAGATAATGGAACAAGAAGTTCGATTCCTTCATGGTGAGCCTAAATTTTACAAGAAGTGAATATGATCATTGTGTTTATTTTAAAAAGTTGGAAAATACCATGTTTATTATTTTGTTGTTATATGCTGACGATATGATTGTGGTAAGAAAAGGTATGGTCGATATCAATAGGTTAAAGGCTTAGTTGGCTAGGGTGTTCGATATGAAGGATGTAGGTGTTGGACCATATTTTCATTGATGCCAACAATCGATGTCATTATGATAAGATGATGAGTTGTTTTGAACAATATGCAGAGAAATCAAACTAAATCTAAGGAGAGATAGTGTATTAGATTTCACGATATCAGCGCAATGTCAAAACACCAGCGGGATCAAATTCCCAACAGATCAATGATCTCGATCAGTTAGAATCCAAGTACAAAGCCAAAAAGCTCAGAAGCGAAAGGACATTGCAATGATGATGAGTTGTTATAAAAAAACATGCAGAGGAATCTAACAAAAATATCATGAGGGAAAGAACATTGTGTAAACATGATCAGTATAAAAATACCCATAGTAAAAATACAAAATAATTGAGGGGGAGTCATTTCCACTGATGTAGATTTCGGGACAAACCAAGACCGTCAAATCTGGAAGTTACAGAGGAGGACCTTCAAATGAAACATTCGATTAAGTTCTGACAATCAGACATCAATAAGGGAAAATCAACGATGGAGAACCATTACGGGATGAAAGGGTTAGAGTTAACGATCGTGCAAGTTTTTTTTTTTTGAAACAAATACCGATTGTCAATCGTCACCTGCGAATAGATCTACGGTTGGCATCGATTCCACTACCCCAGAACAATAGAGCCCCCTAATAACGAACAATTGAAATCCCGACAATTGTCAGATCGTGTTGATCTTTTTGTGTCAAATATGAATCATTAGATGAAGTCAACCTTCTCGAGGTTTATTTGGGGAATCTCAATTTGGTAGAATTGAGAATTGGGAACCAATAACCAAAGTCACGAAGGTCGAAATGAATCTAGACCATTGATATATAACTAATCACAGTTGTTGGTTCAAGGACTCACGAGATCCACAATAGGCAAAATCTTGTTAATTATTGGATCGTGTTAATATTTTCACATCAAAAATGGATTGTTAGATGAAGTCAAGATTCTCGAGGTTTATTCGGAGAATCTCACATCGTGAGAATTGATAATTGGGAATGAATAACCCAAAGTCCCAAAGGCCAAAATGATTCTAGACCATTGATCTAGAACTGATCAAAGTCATTGGATCAAGGATTCACAAGATCGCGAATAGCCAAAATCCCGACAATCGTTGGATTGTCTTAATATTTTGCGTCAAATACGGATGGTTAGATGAAGTCAAGTTGCTCAATGTTTATTCAGGGAATCTCACTTAGGGAGAATTGAGAATTGGGAATGGATAACCCAAAGTCCTGAAGGCCAAAATGAATTGATCATATTCGTTGGATCAAGGAATCAAATGAACCTACGACTGTTGGATCTAGGAGGAGGAACTGTGTCAGGTCAGAAGATCCATGTCAGCAAGGACATGTGGAAAAATCAAATGGTGACAAGTGTCTAGGTCTAGTTAGAATTTTAGGTACATGTAAGTCAAAAATCTAAGTGACATGTGGTAGCCACTCGGCTAGTGCCAATTGAGGAATGACATCAGCAAGTTACGTCACTCTAGGAGGTTGTCCTTCGGGGTAAACCAACAACTACCCAAAGCGTCGAAGGCCAAATTCAATGCCAATCATTGAACTAAGATCCTCTGGATTCTCACATGATTGTTAGATCAAAACATGACGTAAGCACTCCCATGTTAACCACTTCGGTGCTAACCAACTCTGGTCGAAATTGGAACAGAAATTACCCAAACCTTCCAACCCTCGAAGTTCCAATGTCCCGAAGTAAATAGTGGTCATCCATATCAACCTTTGATCAAGTTACAACAGTTGGAATAAGTGGTGGAATGATAAGTAAGGATTGAATCTACATCATTGATTTCATTCTGGGATTCATGCTAACCATTGGATCAATCCCTGTGAGAAGTGAATGAGAACCATCCACTAAATTGCAGAGCAAGTCATGGTCGTTGATTTGTTTGAAACCTCTGGACAAGCCTGGATAGTCCATCTACAGAACAACAAATATCGATCATCCGATCTACTTCGACGAAATGTAATATGGAAGGTTGAAATATTACAGAGGTTGGAAGTCCCGAAGTAAATAATGGACATCCATCTAAATGTTTGATTAATTCATAGTTGTTTGATTAAGCAGTGGAAGGATAGTGTAAGTATTAAAGATAAACCATTGATTTGGTTCAAAGAATCATGCTAACCATTATATCGATCCTTGTGAGAGGTAACCACTTCGGGAAGTTGAAACTCCAGAATATTGGATGAGAGAGAAATCACCCAAAGGCCAAATTACTGGAGGACTAGGTTCCATCCCCCAATCATGGGTTATGAACACATAATCTATGAGGTGCTAGGAACATTGCTTAACTTAATTAGACCGTAGTTTTGCAAATATGGTCACATGTAAATGGTTTGAAGGAAGCACCTCTACAAGATTTGATTTTTCAATATTTGCAGAGACATGGAATCGAGTTAAAAGAAATCGATCCATACCAGTGATCAATTTATGAAAATCACTCTCACTAAATCAAAATCCTTCAACAATAATGTTTGAATAATAATAGAGATTGTTGTTAATTTAAAATGAAGAGGTGTGATGGTCCTAACAAAGGGACACACTTCTTCTTATCTCACACCAGTTTGAAGAGTATATAAACGAGATATAATGGTGAGAAGAAAGTGTCTCTATGGTCCATATCAGAATATCAAAATAACAACAGAGTCTAAAAAGAAGAGAGGATTATTCTTATGAAGTGAGGGTGGAAGGGAGGAGCAAGAAAGGGTTCATATCCTTTACTAAGTAAGTGTAAGTTAATGGATTTGGTGATTCCTCAGGTTGGTGCCCTAAAGATAAGGGAGTTGGTGCTTCCTACAGTTGTTTCCCTAAAAAAAATATAGTTGGTGCTTCCTAGGGTTGGTGCCCTAAAGACAAGGGAGTTGGTGCTTCCTAGGGTTGGTTCCAAGAAGGAGATTTGTGTCTCCTAGAATTGGTTCTCTATAAAGGATTGGTGTCCTTCACTATTCTTTATAAAAATACTTGTAATTCCTATTAATTATATTTATATAATTGATTTTACAAACCAGTCCATTGTTGATCTATTGTGGTAATTAAAAAAATATAAAACTAATTGTTAATTGTGGAAAAAAGAGTAATATTGATTCACACCCCCCTCGATCAATATTCCAACACTTAAAGCATTAAAACAAATCTTAGCCATGGAGATACACAGATAGAGGAAAAATGGTAAAATGTGGTTATCACAAAAGAAGTATGTGGAGAAAATACTTATGAGATTCGGTATGAATAATGTGAAACCCATAAAGATCCCTTTGGATTCCCATTTCAAGCTTTCTTCAAGTTTATTTCCTAGTAATGATGGAGACAATGAGTATATGTCTCGTGTACCATATACTAATGCAGTGGGAAGTTTGATGTATGTGATGGTGAGGACTAGACCAAATATTCCACACGCAGTTGGCGTATTCAGTCGATACATGAAAAATATAGGAAAAGAGCATTGGAAAGCAGTGAAATGGGGGATTTTATATATTAGAGGCACAAACAGTTATTCTATAAGCTATGATGGTTCCAAAGATTCAGTTTGTGGTTATGTAGATTCATATTTTGCAAGATGACTTGTGATGCAGGAGCATCCCTCCAATCCAGCAACATGTCGGCTAGGTGACACACTCAACGCGCATTCAATAGAGGCGAGAGGTGCCAACCCTCTCATTTTGAAATTTGTAATAACTGTTGTAAGGCCGAAGAGCCGCACAAATGCCTTTGTGCATGTAGTAGATAGGGTCGCCTTTAATGACTAACAGGTTGATGGGGATCTAGATCCGATTCGGATTAGATGGCCCATTGAATGTAATTCATTGTAATTTATGAGAGTAGGTTAGATGGAGGGAAGAGCTCTAGGAGCCCCCTTTTGGTAAAATATATTAGCATCTTGAATTTAGCTAGCATGTAGAAAAGGGAGGAAGAGAGGAGAGACAAGACTCTGTTGCAGTCCGAGCTCATACCCATTGTAAACAAATATTTTGAGATAATACAAAGCAATTTTTCCTTCATATTTGTTTCTATATGTTTATGTGTATTTCATGAATATGTGTTCATTATATGCTATATATGTATGTTAGTTTACATTTGCAGGGATATACACAGTTTACTGTCTCTTGAGTTTTTTTTATTTTATCCTAGATTCTTTGTGGCTTCATGCAAGAGGTTGCATGATAGAGTGTTGAGGACTCTATAAGGTTGTGCCAGAGTGCACATCTGGATTTTTTGGAATTTAGACAAATAAATGCCAAGAGGTCACACCAGTTGAATCATTAACTCAAGGGAGAAGCCTCAAGGTTATTGAATACCTTTGAGGTAAGACTGTGCAAAGGAGGGCATAGAGAGAAGACATAATTGTTATGAATTATGTGAAGCTCTGCCAAGAGGGCATCGAGCGAGTGCAAGGAGTGCACGAGGAGAACTCTATTTCGATTTCTTTGAAAAGGAGAGTGTCAGAGGAAAAAACACTTATAGAATTTATGAGAATTCTGTAGAGCTTTTCCAAGAGGGAATCCAGCGATTTCGAGGAGAGGAGTATCAAAGGAAGATACTCGCAGAGTTGTCGAATGCTCTGTAACTCAGCAAGGAGTGCTTGAGCGCGAGATTTCCAGGAGGGCATCAAATTCCCCTTTGAAGGGAAATACAAGGGTCGAGTTCCTTAGAGATTCGAGTAGGAAAAGCTCACGACGGATAGCACAGTTATCTATAGGAATCCTACAAGGAGTGCAGAGGTAGAGAAACCTTTGCGAGGTTTCAGAGTGAGTGAATCTCAGGAGAAACAATGCCTTTGTGCACAGATCAATGGAAGAAAGGAGCAGAAGGTTAAGAAACCTTCGAGGTTTTTAAGTTGACAAAGCTCAGGAGGGGAAGCATTTCCATAACGCAGATGAGACCCAAAGAAACCAGGCTAGCAAGAGAAGCATTGAAGGCCGAGACCTTCAAGTGTCAGAAAAATTTCAGGGGAAGGGAAGAAGCACAAGCTTAGAAGGAGGAGAAACAACTATCGTCATATTGACAGAAGTGGAGAATCGGGACCATCCATCTATGGAGGGCACGTGGATGAGATACAAAAGCCATCAGGGTTTCAGAACTAGGCGCACAAGAGATGCAAATGAACGATGGAGAACTTCCAAGAGAGAGCGCTGAAATCACAAGAGACATCATATCGTGATAAGTTGCGAGGAGGTTAAGGTGAAGGTTCCAGCCGTCGGATCTGGAACGATGCACGACAGAGATCTGGAAGCCACCGGGGATTTGGTTATTGGGAATTTGGAGGTGAATACCCCGCCAAAATTCTGAAAGAGAGAAGACCGAGATTTAATATTGGTCATTGATCACGGCTTACCCCACGTTGTTGGATCATTTCGTGAATTCGGGGTTCGTGAGTTTGGAGGACATGCCAAATTCTTGGTCGCTCCAAGTCCTGAGTCGCGAAGTGTCGAGTGTCGAGGACTCTTGCAGACAGGTGGCACATCCCATAAGTAGAGACCATGTGGTTGTCATGTAGCACAAACATACAACGCGTAGAAAAAGGTCGAAGTGGGTGACAGGTGGAGTACACGCGTCACTATGGAGAAGTTAACACCCTGTTGACTCATCGTGTTTCGGGGATTCGCAAGGGAGGAGCTCGAGCATTCAACACTCCAACTTGTGAAGTCACAAGTTGCGAGAGGTGCTAGAGTTAAGCTCTAGCTGACGGTCACTTGTAAAGGTGATAACATGGAGGGAGCTCATGCCTGGTGTTGTTCGCATGGACTGAGTTCACATTTGGACCCGTGGATTTTTTCGTTGAAAGTTCCAGCAGGGAACTAGAGAGCCATTTCGACTCATCAAGAAGAGAAGAACAATCCTTAGACCGGGAGGTCAGCGGACCCTATCGTGTTAGAGGTAGGGGGTCTGCATCAACTTGCTAGTTGGATGTCAAAGCTTCAAAACATAGTTTCTTTATCGACTACTGAGGCAAGGTATATGGATGCTTCACATGCATTCAAGGAGGAAATTTGGTTACAGGGTTTGTTGGGTGATTTTTGAAGGAGGCAGGACAAGGTGAAAGGATTTTGCGATAGTGAAAGTGTTATTCATTTGGCTAGAAATCCAACTTATCACAGTAAGATGAAGAATATTTATGTTAAGTACCATTTTGTATGACAGGTTGTTGATGAAGGTGGAGTGGCTCTGGAAAAGGTCCATACAAAAGCGAATTTTGCAGACATGTTACAAAACCAGATTTGTTAGAGAAGCTATGATAGTGTTTGGCTTCTCTTGGATTGCATAAAAGGTGATGGATTTATTAAGGGCATGATATATTAGATAAATTGTTGTCAAGGTGGAGATTGTTGGAAACATGTCAATGAATTTCCTCATGCGCTCACATGCACATGCGTTTCATCTAAATTAGGAATGTCCATACATGCACTCATTGTAATCAAATTGTGTAAACTGTGTAATCTATTTATGAATTGTTCATGTAACTATGTGATCTATTCATGATCGGTTTGTGTACTTGAGTGATAGATATTATATATACGAGCATACCCATAGAGGTGAGAGTGCAATGTGTGTAGAGAGTAGAGTGTGTGTGAGGACAGAATGGTTGTATGCCTAAGATTGACTATTGTAATTCTCCCTTGAATAATAAAAATACCAAATATCATTTCCGGTGGTTTTTTCCCATTTTGGGTTTCCACATAAACAACTGCGTCAGTTGCGTGATTGGTGTTCTCAATTTTATCTTGCTAGTTTATGCTCTGGTTTGCCAATAATATTTTTTTTTTTCACTTGGAATTTTATATAATATTGTTTAAATCCTTTACCCAAATTTCATTCTTTATTAATTATTGTTCCACTCTGAAAGTTACTTTACTATGAACCTACCGTACAAGTCACCTTAGCCTCAACCCATCTCCAAGATCTTAGATTTCCTGTAATTGTATTAATTTCCTATTACTATGGAGTTGTGGTAAAATTCACCTTGCTTCAGTGAATCTTCAAGATTTCGGACATGCTTTAAATTATAATAATTTGTGATGCGCTGAATTGGATGAAAATATAAGCATTGTTGATGATACACTTCAATTATGCAAACTGTGGCAGAAAATGTAACAGTGGCAGAAAATAAATTCAAGCACTCGAACGAAAAACCATGATAATGTGAAGACAAAGTGATGCACTGCTGAGGTTAGTAAAAAGAGTTTTGTATTGTTCTCTCTGTCCTTGAATGTTTTAGGGAAAATAAATTCTTATAAACAAGAGAGATTTTATGGCTGAACTTTCACAAATTTGGACAATCTAATGAGGTATTTGGGGTTGCTTTACAATTTTGCAAATGAACTGTTTTCTATTATACATAGTTTAATGTTAATGTGAAAAAAGGAAGAAACCAATGCTAATAAATCTACTCTATAGAATCGTAACATCCATGTATGGATTAGACCAAAACATAATTCTCTTAGCACTATGTTGAAACATATTCAGCTTCTTAGGTGTATTTTTAGAATTAAGTAGAAAAACAAACATGGAATAAGGTAACAAATATTAGCATAAAGTTGAAACATATTGACCTTTCTCATTGTATTTTTTGAACTAGGTAGAAAAGAAAAACATCTAATATATAAAAAAAGCTAACAAATACTCAAAGTTTTCAATTTTCTAAGGTATACTTTAACCTCACGGTCTTTAACTTGATTCACAATCGAGATTTTCCCATCCTTAACTCGATCTACAAACCAAAATCAGATAAGAAATGAAAGGGTGGGTTTCTCTGTTGAAAGTTTCTCTGTTGTTACATAAACAAGTCGAGCTGCAAAAGGCAGCAAGTCCTTGCCACAGGAAATATGTTTCCACGATTGTTGTTTGGTATTGATTGTTGCCAAAAGTTGTGTGATTTGTTTATACCGTTTGAAAATAAATTGAAAATAAATCCTACTCGGAAGATTTTGGAGGATTTCAAATTAGAGAGTCATAAATGAAATGGCAGAGTGCAAAATTTGTGGATGGCTTCGTGATGAGAAATATAATTTTTGTTACAGTTTTTAAAAAGATGTAAATTTTTAACTATGCATTAGCTTACTGTTTTTTTAATAAAACACAATAAAGTTCCAATTTTTTTCTTAAATAAAAATAGATTTCTCTCCATACAAATGTGCATACCAGAAGCTAATGTACATTCTCTTTTGACTTTTTAATTAATTACTATCATCCCGTACTGTCTTTTTAATTAATTACTATGAAAATTATGTGTCACTATGATAATAATGTGTCAATAAAAATATTTTTTTTGTGGTAATAAATGTTTTTGTGTATTAAGTTTGTTAAAATTTTCAATTATAATATTTGATGTTTAATGCATTAAATAGAAAAATTGCACTTTTAAAATAGCACGTATTTCAAGAAAATGGTATTTCTAAGTGGTCATTAACAAAATGGTGATTGAATGACAACTAAATATTGAATTTGCTAAATAACTATGTGTCGTTGTGTTACTTACAGTATATTGAAAATTGTTGCTTTGGAAAGCAATGTTTGTGTTAGTTAAGTGCAACATAATCCTAAGGCCTTGTAGTGGATTTAATAACATATCAAAATCGTTTATTATCCTTCCGTACTATTTTAATCCATGGGAAGACTCTGGATATTACTCATCAAATGCCCCAAACGCATACAATATGACAAAGTAAAGACTCTGGATATTACAAGCTTCGTTAAATGGTATAAAGTGATACAAACTGATTCTATTTGAATGTGTAGATGAGTACGGGCCTCAAATGAACGTGTGCCTCAAGCTTGACAAATACAAACTGATACAGCGTCTATTTGAAATGTGTATATGAATACTGCCTCCAAAAGAATACGCACCTCAAGAATACTTGCTTGGGAACTGAAATCGATTGACACATGTATTGACACAGGTTTTATGTAATGTAGAGGATGTTTTTGGTAAAATGTAGAGGATGTATTGACACAGGTTTTATGTAATGTAGAGGTTTGAACTGAAATCGATTGACACATGTATGGGTGTAGGCACGAGTATAGCCAAAAGATGGAGATTACTGCAAGGGAGATGCACATTCTGAGAACCTTGGACACATTCATATGTGCATTCTCACAGCGTTGGACACATTCACCAGCGATGTCTGCAAAGCCTTGAATATCTATTAATCTCTTATCGTTCAGGTTTAGCGCTTATCTTCTACTTTGTGTCCATTTAAAAGGTCCGACTAGTTAAGCCTACAAGAGACTTGGGTTCGAGAAAGGACTCATACTCATTTAAAGATCAGGTGTGAAGCTCAATAAATAAAAGTAAAAATAGAAGGCCTAAGGTCCGCAACCTTGAGTGATATATAAGTGAGTGAGAGTAACAATAGGGCTTTGATTAGGATCTGTCCAGTAGCCACAATATGCTCTTCTTAGGGCTCCGACGAGCAATAACATATGTGTAATCGATTATATGCTTTCGATTGTTGTCTGGTGACTTGCCACTCGCACACATAGTTATGCCTGACGTTAGGAAGGTGAGGTAACAACCCTTAGCCAAGCATATAGAAAGCAGCGATAGTAAACTATCTGTGTAATCCCATCATCATGCAAGCATGAAAGTGATTTAAGAAAAAGGATAACAAACATTTTTTTTCAAGTGGCATTCACCATTTCCATTCTCTTATACTACGTTACAACACTAGGGTTTCATGGGAATGTGATAGCCATAGGAGCGCAATGTCTTGCTCCTTATGTATAGATCACTAGAATTTAAAAATAGAGTGAATAGAATCCATCGAGGGTATATCTATAGTCGTCTGTACACTATCTGTGTAATCCCATCATCATGCAAGCATGAAAGTGATTTAAGAAAAAGGACAACAAACATTTTTTTTCAAGTGGCATTCACCATTTTCATTCTCTTATACTACGTTACAACACTAGGGTTTCATGGGAATGCGATAGCCATAGGAGAGCCATGGCTTGCTCCTTATGTATAGATCACTAGAATTTAAAAATAGAGTGAATAGAATCCATCCAGGGTATATCTATAGTCGTCTGGGCATTTGTGTTATTTCTATAACTTGTTAGCATGCATATATCTCTCGGAAGGAGAAGAAGAGACGCTCTCTTTCTCTCTCGCGCCCTCACAAACATAGGTCCTGAAACGTCTTCTTTTCTTCCTGAGTAATGTATTACTCCCTCCTTCGAGAAGGCCTCCACCCGCTTACCCATCGACCTCCGCTTATCCATCGTCAGGACCTCCTTGGAAGGATAGAATAGATGGTCTGCCTTAGCTAGCCTGAGTGAGAGTGAGGTTAGCCTCAGTGATAGTGAGTGAGAGAAAAACTTCGCAAGAAGGCTAAGCGTTGCAAGCCTCTCGATTTGGTGAATCTAATGCATATACTATAAGGGATTAACCATTTTTTACTTTCTTGGATAAAGACTTGGGTCTTTGTAAGGTCTTTCTTTTCCCAGTACATAACTCCATATAAAACCTTGGCATTATCATGAACGATAGTGAAATACTTTCTTCGTTTCAGTAAGGCGGGTGAATGAACAACCTCTTCATTATATTATCAAAAGGCTCCAAAGAAACACCATCTCTTATCTTGCTCATCCCCTCAGAAATAAGGAACTTCTCTTATCATTGCTATATATGAGTAGCTCGCTCCTCCAACAATATGGAGTGGTGTGACCAACAATTTCAGTAGCAACAAAGAAAACAGATCCATAGGCCTCCATGGGCTTTTACTTCAAATTTGGTGTGTAGGACGGTCCAAAAGACTCTCCCTTCAAGGGAAAAGGTAGCAGAAGCAAAGACAACACAATAACCACCAACAATTTCAGTAGCAACAAAGAAGGAAACACAACCAATAGAGGATTTTGTTTCATCCATTTTCAGTAGCGACAAAGAAGGAAGCACAATAGCTATTTCATCTGTTAAGGGAGTTATTTCATTCATTGATCTTCATGGAGGATTGATCCCCGCTTCGTTGGAGTTATTTCATTCATTGATCTTCATGGAGGATTGATCCCCGCTTCGTTGATCTTCTTGAAGGATTAATCCCCTTCATGGATGATTGACCCTCACTTCCTTCCAACCTGGAAATTATCAAGTAACCTCTATTTTTTTTTTTTTTTCTGTTTCTTTTGCACAAGACAGTAATAGAAAAATGAAAATGAAAATCGTTGACAGTAATAAAATGAAAATTGTTGGAAATATACAACCTAGAAAGACCACCATTTTCTTTTAAGAATCCTGCAATTGATCTTCATTGTCTTATTCTCATAGAGTACTGGACTATTATTTCCAAGACTCTTCAAGTGTAGTAAGTTTGTAAAGGGCAGGAGAGTTTTATGGTGACATATTCATGAAAGAATCTAAGCAGACAATTAAAAAAATCAATATGCATGTATACATGCTTATCCCTATCCCTTTCTCTTACCCCTATCTTTCCTCACCACCATTTTCTTTTAAGAATCATGCAATTGATCTTCATTGTCTTATTCTCATAGAGTACTGGACTATTATTTCCAAGACTCTTCAAGTATAGTAAGTTTGTAAAGGGCAGGAGAGTTTTATGGTGACATATTCATGAAAGAATCTAAGCAGACAATTAAAAAAATCAATATGCATGTGTACATGCTTATCCCTATCCCTTTCTCTTACCCCTATCTTTTCTCCTAGTCTCCTTGTTGGTTGCACAAGAATGGAGATCTTGTAGCCACAAGTACACAAAGGGAGGTCATAACTTCAAGATTGGTTGATGCGTTGATGTAATGGACTTGGGGCTTCTTTTGCATGGAACTTTGCCTTAGTTGTTGGACACGAATTTCACATGGCATTGGACACTTAACAATGCATGGTGTTGGAAACATAAAAAAATGATGTATAAGATAATGCATATATGTTAGGGATGATCTCACAAACATTCAATGTTGTGAATTAATGCTAATGTGAAGTCTAGGATTAATCTGGTTTCATGATGCAATGTAGATATATCATCTTTTTCTTAAGTTTTATTATCTTGACCTCGATATGAGGTCAAATAAGACAACAAATTTTTATTATAGGTTAAAAAAATGTTTTGTTATTATTTAATATGTCAAATAAAAAAGTATCACATGGAATATGAAGCGAATATGAAGCCAATATGAGTTAAAAGTTTGGGTTAAATGTTTTCATTTGCGTGCAAGATTAATAAAAAAGTATAAGTAAGGCAACGGGGACTAATAATAAGGTAACAAATAATCAAAGATATTCATTTACTAAAGAATACCTTCAACTACAACACATATTCTTTTGCAACACACTTTTTATTGTAACATGTTTTTTGATGCAACACATTTCCTACTGCAGCATGTCCTATAAATATAGTTATCCATTTAACAAGACCTTAAAACAAGAACTCTAGCTCTTAAAACCCATATTTTTGCATAAAAAACATCAAAATCAACTCTAGCACCCTTTTTTTAAACGGGGTCAAAATTACAACATTTTTCAAATATGGCCTTCTAAACTCACATAATAGCTACTTAAAACAAAATGTTTTTTCCTAAACACCTAATTGAAATTGTGACATTGACAACAAAACCCTAAGTAAATAAACAAGCAAAAATTGGAGCCCAAATGGTCACTTGAAAAATTATTTACAATTTTTTTCTTTTAAATTTACATTAAAAAATAAATAAATAGAAAGAACAAAGTCTTCACATTTTTTTTTTTTCTTTTAAATTTATATTAAAAAATAAATAAATAGAAAGAACGAAGTCTTCACAAATAATTTTTTTTATTTTAAATGACCCTAAAAACACATTTAAAAATTTATATTCAAAATTTAATTAAAAAAAATAAATTTAAAAAGAAGGTGAAAAAAAAAAAACTAAAAAAACGANTAAAAAAAATAAAAAAATTCAAATATAAAGAAATTTAGTAACATTTAAAACAAAACAAAGAAAAAAAAAAACAATTTTCCAATTGAAATAACATAAATTTTTCATTTAAATTAAAACCAAAAGAAAATTTAAAAAAAATTACAAACCTATATATTATTGGGGTGTTGTGGGGGGCGATGTCCGAGCCCCCATAGCCTAACCCCAAGTCAAATGGGGCCTGGGCTTAGCCCGTGCGGGTTCGGGCGATGTTAGGCATCACCCCCCATGGCACGCATGGCACCCAACTAACCAATGTGAGTTGGTTGGGCACCGTGGGTGTCCTTGGGGGCGATGTTGGGCATCGCCCCAACCCGTATGGGTTAAGCCTTAGCCCTGTGGGACCAGGGATTAGCTACTCGGGGCTAGGGTGGTGCCCAAAATCACCCCGATGGCACCCACAAACATCGAACCAGCCCACGCATGGGCTAGTTGGGCATCATGGTTACCATGGGTGGTGATGTTGGGCATCACCCAAACCCCCAAGAGCTAAGCCCTTGTCCCACGGGGCCAAGGCCTAGCCCATGGGGGCTGGGTGATTTCGAGAATCACCCCAGCCCCCAGGGGCTAAGCCTTAGCCCTGTGGGATACAATCTTAGCTCATGGAAGCTAGGGTGATGCTCGACATCACCCTAGCCCGCACGGGCTACGCCTTGGCCCTGTGGGACAAGGTCTTAGCCCCTAGGGGTTGTGGTGATGCCCGACATCAACCCACATGGCCTTCAATCACCTATGAATATTTTGTTTTTAATTCTTTTATTTTTAATAAAATTTTACACAATTTTAAGTTTTTTAATAATTTTATTTTATTTTTTGTAATTTTATGTCTTTTTAATTTTTATTTTTTTTTAATTTTGTACTAAATTTTGTAATTTAAGTGTGTTAATTTGTTTTTTTCATATATATTTTAAATTTTGTTTTGTGTTTTTTAACCATTTCTAATGTTTTTGGGCCATAAATTATTTTTTTTAATTTTTTTTTGTTTGTTTTTCCTCTTTAGATATTTAAGTTTTTCTTTAATTTTTTTTATTACCTAAATTTGATTTTTATTTTTAATTTTAATTTTAATTGTTAATTTCAATTCTTTTATTTTCTTATTTTTTTTAGTTTTTAATTTATCAAAAAATAAGAATTATATTTTTTTTTGCTAAATATTAAAAAATAGTGTTATTTAACTAGAATACTTTTCTTAGTATTGAAGTAAAGGTAAACAATGTGTTAAAAATGGTGTTTTCCACTATATTTTAAAAGTATGGAACAATAAATTAATTAAGGAGACACACTTATATAAAAAATGGTAAGTTCAAAAAAATAAATGATAAAATATATTTTTAATATTCAAAGAAGCAGGGAAAAATGACTAAAAACACCATTGAATAAAAAAGAATGAAAATTTTGAAAATATATGAAAAATAAGCATTTAAAAAAAATGTGAAAACATTTTGGATCAAAAAATTTAAAATATCGAAAATCCACTTAAAAAGGGAGAGGGGGTGCTACTCGTAGCACCATTTTTAAAAACGGAGTAAAAAATTGGACCCCCCCAAAAAAATATAACTCTATAGAGTTATCGTTAAATTGATAACTATGTTTCTATTGAAACATGTGTCTATTGCAAGAAACACATCTTGTGTTGTGGTTGTGACATGCCTATGCTACAACTATTCTATGTTGTAACAAACCTCTACTACAACATGCCTCATGTTACAATACACCTTCTATTGTGACACGTCTTCTACTATAACATCAAACCCATGTTGATATAATGCAACTTATACTCGCAATCCTCTACTCAAACTATGGGACATGGACGTTCGGCTTTGATTAGACATCTTTTTTCTCGCATTTATTCAGACAGCCACTCTCATTTTCATGAGCACCTTCCACTGAAGTCCCACCATCACAAGGTAATATCCTTCCATTTATCTCTCACCACCACATGATACTTGCTAATATTGAAATCAAGAAATTATTTTATGAACCCACGGATCCTCACACATATACACATAATCATTAATGGAAATGCATGGTGTCTCCCACACCCACGAACTTGTGCAGATTATCATAAATTCCAACAACCCATGCCACCAGTGGAATAATATCACAATAGTTTTATTCTCCATTGTGTTTAATTACTCGATAAATGGAATTGAAAGTGAATCCACTTATATCTACAACACAAGAACCCAACATCATAGAACATTTTTTCCACACAAACACGAGGCTAAATTTGCAAAATCCTATCCTTTATGCATTTCATACATAATATAATACATCAGCTCCATGGTCATATACAATCTTACAATCCTTGTTTAGTTGCCAGGTCGAAGGCCATCGAAACCTTAATTGTTTCTCTCTCTCATTGTCTCATGCAACCTGTCTTATTGTTTTCTTTGCAAGCTCCTCTACAAGTTATTCATTTTTTTGTTTTTCCTTCCATCTTTAGATTCATTCATCCATAACTCAGTGACTCTTCACCTCCACGTGACCTTCAATTTTACACATACGAATGTGTTCTCCCTTGAACACATTCTCTTCAGGTTTTCTAGCGATTCTTCTTCTCCTGTCACAAACTTCTGCACTCTACAACATTGATTTTATCTACAAC